>VZTU01027879.1:394452-555564 GCA_013400835.1 Zapornia atra
AAAAAAAAATCTATCCAAAGGTAGGTGATGGTTTTCATTCCAGCAAGTAAACCCAATGTTTTCATGCGTATTTAATTCATTTTTCACATAAATATAATAGCAGATGTTTTAAAGACAAAACAGTTTAACGGTCTTGCGTATTTTTCTAACACCTAAGTTAAGTTTTAACAGAAACATTTCCCTGTAAATTAATAAATTTAACCCTGTGTGTCATGTTTGTGATCAAGATTTCCTGGGAACAAACATATCATTATGAATCGAGCATTGCTGGGAGTGCTTTTATAAAAAAGCCTTGGAAAGATGCTCTCACAAAGGCAAGCAGAATGGACCCAAACCTCACTGAATCAACAAGATCTTTCAACAGATCTTCCTGGACATCAGACAGAATTTCTGATGTCTTTGGGAAGGCACATCTGCCAATTGTCATAAAATTGTCAAAAAGTAACAAAAAAAGTAATCAAATCTATAAAGCATGTTTTTCCCCCCAATTAAACCAAACAAAAATCAGTAACAAGGCAAGTTTACCTCAAACTACACAAATACTCGAGTGAAATGTCAGTAATTGTTTTAACCCAGTTAAGATCCAAAACAAAATGAAGGAATGAAGTGGAAAGGGAATAATCAGACTCCTTTGTGCAAGCAGATAAGACTTTTAACAGGGATGCTGCATGTTTCGGTGCAGCTGATTTTGGCCAGTCAAATCATATTAGCACCCGAAATCTCCTTTTAAGAGTACCAGATTCAGAACTGCAGCTCTTCCTGGGAAGTTCCTTTAAGCATTTCTCACTTGATTTTCCCTTCCCATGGACCCAGCACCAACACAATCACTTAGCAGAAGCGCCCATCGCAGGCACAGTACCACCTCCAGCCAGAAACAGCCAGAGCACACTCTGGCCGGCTGCACGTACCCCGCCATCGTTCAGAGCTCTCACTCTGAACCGGTACGTTGCTCCAGGAAGAAGGTTGCTGACGGTGCACTCCAGATCAGGCCCATGATACACTTCAGAAACAACTTCTTCAGGTTCTGTCATTTCTACACTGTACTCTGAGATAGGACAGCCGCTTTCTGAAGGAGGGACATCTAGAAAGAAATCAGATCCTTCATTAATAATGTAAGGACACATGCCAGGAAGATTAACTTCTTTTACTTCACAGGCCACATATCTGTATCTGTAAATATACCTATAAATATATGTATATTTGTATATTCATATAAGTATATGTGCCTCTGTGAGTGCATCAATACAGAATCATGGAATGATTTAGGTTGGAAAATCTTAAAGATTATCTTCCTCTTCAACAGATGCCTTACCTGCAATATCCCATCCATGTACATCATTGACATTTTTAAAGCAAATGAGTAAAATTACTCTTAGCCCACAACATTCACCCGGTCCGGTGAAGCAGCAGGTCCCCCAAGGCAATGAGCCATCACCCTGGGAAGCTGCAGTTGGTGCCAGGAGATCCCCAGCTTATTTTTAAGCAAAGGTGCTGCTGCAAAAAAAATTGGTTAGTGAGGCAGGAGAAAAAGGTATAGAAAGCTGCACAAAGAATGGGACAAGTGTGGAATACTTCTGGGACAGACAGAAACTGGGGGCATATGGAGGCTGACCCAGCCTTGGCTGCTGGCTATGGCTAGACACAGGCTGTGGTGGGTCACATACCCTCCTAAACGACTTATACATGGGATTTCTGGCAAAGCCTCATTAACACCCAATAAAAATACAAATAACTGCCACCCTCAAACTTCATTAGTCACAGTGCTAACGTTTATGAGATACCAAATCTCTCTATGATGGTCTAAACCCTGCACTTAACTTGAAATAACAGCTGAATTTGTTTTCTGTGCCTGTATCTGTGTTGCTTCAGGCACTTTCTCCCCCATTAAAATGAGGGACTTGATAACATTTGCAATTATATCACAAGCCAGTACCACAGAATCAACCTGCCTGGGGTTCTGCAAAGCAACCCTGCACTGTGAGACATGGTCTTCCGGAGACCACCTCATGTGACAAGTGGGACAAGAGGGTATGGCTTAAAATTGCACCAGGGGAGGTTTAGGTCAGATATCATGAAAAATTTCTTTACTGAAAGGGTTGTCAGGCATTCGGACAGACTGTCCAGGGAAGTGGTGGAGTCACCATCCCTGGAGTGTGTAAATGAAGTGCGCAAATGAAGTGCTTAAGAACATGATCTAGAGGTGGGCTAGGCGGGGTTAGGCTGTGGTTGGACTTGATGATCTAAAGGGTCTGTTCCAACCCAGGGGATTCTGTGATTCTATGGTATCTTGAATGCACAGGTGAGTTTTTATACTGACTTTGAGATGTATCTGTGAGTTAAAAATGACACTGCTGTATAATTCATCTTAATCAGTGATGTCACAAAGAATCATGGATGCTGAAAGATTATCATAATAAAAAAAACAACTCTGGCATGCACCTTGTATACTGAAAAACATGCGTTTCCTGGCAGTTTAGAGTCAAGTCCACAGTCCAAGTCCTTTGCAAAATTACTGGTGTCCAATGGATTGTGTGTGTTATACTGCAGATCAGGGTTTAAATGCCACCCAAAATCCTCAATATGTTTTAACTCCAATTTCTGAGAGAAGCCCTATGTTAAAAGCTGTAGAACACTTCTGCTAAGTCAATATTGCAAAGGAATAAGAAAGGTCTTGAATTCCACAGTGCTTCTACAATAAAGGGATAGCCATTCTAGTACCAGAGACAGGTCCTAACTAAAACAAAAATGGGAGCACAGTATCAGGCCCAAAGGACAACTGGAGGACAGCTGGGCTCAGGAACCCAACACAGAGCCACAGCAGTTGATGAGAAGCCCAGCTTCCAACTTGTACACACTTCAGCATACAAACTTTCGCTCCGCACATCCAAATGATCAGAACACACCACGACTTCTTATAAAGCCCATCAGAAACAAAAGCTAAGGCAAGTTTAGCAACTGCCCATCAAGATCAACACAATTCAACATGCTCCAGCAGCTTACCCCATTGCAGCTGTACTACTTTGTGCTTCGGCTTCCCCAAAACTCGTGGTGGCCGGCAGTGACCTGGTGCAACACTCAGCGTACGGACAGGTAAACTTTCAGAACACTGCCAGAGAAAAGAACAGGAGCTGAAGTTAGCTCTCAGGTACCACTACTGCCTATAGAGCGAGGCATGACTAGAAAGCAGCCCAAGAAATTGTTTACTACAACTTCCACTTAATAGAAATGTATTTAAACAATAAAGGATGGGAAGTGCTATTAAACATGTCACTTAAATAGTTCTTTCATTAGCATGCTCAAAATTGCAGCACAAGAAACTTGATGGCTAATGGTGTGCAGATCTATTTTAATTTTCCTTGTTTTTAAAACAATATCAATACCTAAACTACTCAATCATTTAAAAAAAAAAACCAAAACAAAGCAGTAGGAATCCAAGTGTAGGCACTGAAATGATTTTAAATCAAAGAAGGGAACGACAGGAATCAGTGACTGGAAAATGGGACCCAAAACCAAACAGAATTCTGCCATATAAAAGGTGATTGTTACAACAAATTACTACTGCATCTTTGCTCACCAGCTTTGGTCAGTACAGGCTCAGGACATGAGAGTCTGTGGCCCTTCTCAAGGGACTGCCCAGATCAGATAAACACAATGGTCTTTTCTTACAGAAGCATAAACACCTACAGATTGGTTTTGAGTATACTGCATCTTGCTAAACTGCAGTTTGCCTGAAAAAAACGCCATCAGGTATACAAAGAAGTCTTCTAAAATTCAGCAACTTGCAACATCAGATCAACTGCCATCGGTGTGCCACAGTAGCACAGCTTTCCCATGCTACCAGAAAGGTACTCACCCTTTTTATTCAAGCAGAAATCTTTTATAAATCTCTGAAAAATATAAATCATCTAGTCCTTATTGTTAAGGAATACTTACCTGACTGTGTCCGCCAGTGCTGATACAGCATGCCCGGAGTTTGTACAAAGTGCCTGGTTTCAAGTGAGTACAGGTATATTCTGTAGCCGATCCGCTATACGCCACTTCCCACTGATTGGCTAAAACATGAGAGATATCCAAGTTTAGAGAAGTGTAACACAAGGATATTTACCAGTGCCCAGGAGGGAAGAAAACCCTTATTGTGGTCTTCCACAAATTATGTATTTTGGGAAGGTCATTAGTGTTGAATTACTATGAATATTATTCCTGTTTAAAGACACATCTATATCTAGACACACAACCCCCTATATCTAGACACACACACCTAGAAATATATTTCTAAAATATATTAAAGATAGCAACTCAACAAGTAGGTTCAGCCCTGTAACCTAAAATTCCACCAGTCTTAGGGAGTGTTCTTTATAGAGAAAAAAAACACACACCCCAAAACATCCCCAAACCCCAACCCAAACTATCCCAGGAACTATCCCTGCAAGCGGCTCAATTTTGAGCCCATCTGTGGCATCAGCATGTTAATGGTAGTAAGAGTCCAAGTCCAATGGGTAAGTATTTCTTTATAGTAGCTGTAATGGACTTAGGGAAACAGAGAAAACATATTTCAGGTTTACCTTCCAGACTCCCTTGAGAAATCTCCAATAGATACTTTAGGATTTCTGAACCACCGTTATCCTGAGGAGGATCTGAACAAAAAAATAGTACGGCAAGGTGCTAGTAAATTCAAATTAGGTTAGAAACATAACAAAAAGGTTATGGAACTCATTTCTGATTCTGCTCCTTCTCCTCCACACGCTCCCCCACACTAACTACACCAAGAAGTGGGTAGCAGATGTTGGTTTCCAGTGTGAGTCAGAATAAGGGGGCTGGGTAATGATGCTACAAACAAAATGTATGGAAGGAGCACAGTGAGATGCAGCTTGGAGGGTTGCCCCTCTGACAAAGGAAACAGCTGGCATGATGCTGCCATGGGACATGAAATGGTGAAAAGCCTGAAGATGCACTGGAGTGTAAACTACTCAATAAGGAACATTTTTGAGTCTGAAAGCATAAGCGCTTCTATACACCTTTTAAAATATTTAAAGATTTCAGTTTTCAAGCTCTCCAAACACATTCAACTTTCAACCGAGAAGCAGCATGAAAAAATCTAAGTTCCAATACCTATTTACATAATTTTATTTGAATTTATTAAAAAGCTCTACTATGACAAAACAAACCAGCTTACCCCACTTGACACTAAAGCCATGAGCTGTAATTGGCCCCTTAATAATGGGTCTGGTTGGAGGTCCTGGCCTGTCTGGGCTTGTTGTACACACCAACACTTCGCTGGGAGAACTCCTTCCTTCCACATTAGAAGCAAACAGCTGAAATAAAACCACAACAAGTTTACCACTGTTTACTGGAACTGCTTTTCTGACAGTTCTGTGTGAGACTTCTTTTAGTCACGGCACAAATATCGTTACAAGGGAAAGCATGTCACAAGCGTGTGGGATGCTAATAACAGGTATTAGATTGCCATGTCGTTTCTTTACAAACCAGGCTCATTTTCCCCCTCCCTCCACCAGCAGTAAAACATGGTATGATTAAGGTAAGATCACTGCTGTTTTTCCCTTTAAAAAAGAAATATCACATGGCAACTTGCAATTATTTACTCATAAAAGATGAAAATAACGGCAATAACCATGCTGGTTTTGTTTTGGAGGTATTTCAAATTGCTATTTAAAACAAATTACTTTGGAGTATCAGTAATCAGACAATTAAAAGCTTAAGTAGCATGACATGCAAACAAGAAATGCGTCATCTACAGCTGCTGAAAGGAGCGGGATGCACTCAAAGTAAACTTCCTCAGGCAAATCCCTTTTCTTCACTGAAGAACACCTTCTGATGACTTCAGGGAGAAGGTTGCTCAGCTAAAGAGACACGAGGACCTGGCCAGAAGACCAAGCAGATCAAGACTGTACAGGAGAACCCCAAATTGTCCAATAGTTTGTGGCTGCTGAAAGATGAATTAGCTCATGCTAGTTTCTGGGACAGAGATCTGCTGCCAAAGAAGTGAGTAATAAAATATGTATTACCCTTGCTAATTGTAAATATAAGCTAGCTGAAACTTCCCCACTTGAGAAGCTTTGTTATTCTCAAGAGCAGTCATTTCTGTCCTCCTAAGACAGACGTCTGAGGAAAACAATTTGCAACTTTTAAGGCCAAAAATGTATTTGAGATTCTCTAGCTCATACGCTTGCTTTATAAATCAGTCACTAAAGCCACTATCTTGGTTCTTCTCTGACTATTCGCCAATGTAAGACATCTTGCCACGAACACCAGACACGAGCTCGACAAGTACCCCAGTAACAGCTCTAGGGGATCAGTGTGAGCTACAAATGTAATGCAACATTCATAAATTCCCCTATTTACACAGCTTGAGATTGCACTGGCCCAGCAGGAACTCAAAATCCATGTTACATTGACTGTTCAAGCAGGATCTTCAACGCTTTTTTAGGAGCCATGGCTTCCCCAACCCAGAATCCCTCATCCTCTTCCTAGAAGGAAAAATAAAACTTTGCTTCCAGGTTTCCCTTAAATTTCCCCCCAATTCTCCCCTTAATCCTTTACTATTAAGGAGGCTCCCCAAAGAAATATTTTGGCCAGGTTGAAGGACGAGACTAGAACTTGCCAGGCAGCCCCCCATCATGAGTTTTAAAACACTGCTGTGACCCTAGGGTGGCTGTGTTCACTTTTGGTCGGTTGTTTTGTAGTTTTGGAGATCCTTCCCCAAGGTGCAAAGCTATGAACGCTGGTCAACGTGCAACGAGGGAGTGTCTCAGTGCTGTGTCACATCAGAGTTATAGCTAGTGACACAAAGCAACGAGTTTGCTCTGGTATCAACCCAGTTTTGTGGAATTCCTGTTCAATTTGATAGCAGAGCTGCAGAGAAGCACTAACTGTCTTTTTCTCTCAGCCAGCCACAGCAGCTTTGATCATGCTAAACTAAAAGGCATCATCTCCGAATGACACCGCAACGGCTTCCCGATTCCTTGAGCAGTTCAGTTCTTCATGCAAATGCACAAGGTCTTCTGTCCCAAAGGAATATATGCAAAGTTGTTTTTAAGGATTTAAATTAGTCCTTGGGTAATTTTGTTGTTGTTGCTGTTGTTCCTGAATATATTCAAACCTTCAGAAGCCAAATGTTTGACACAAACCTATGGCATCCTTCTCTGCCTGCACTGTTTACAAATGACAAGAAGCTGCTTCTAGACACTTTCAGTTTGGCAACACAGGAGCACAGCGGAGGTGGCTTTACAGCCAGCTCCTCTTCAGCTCTGGAGGGATGGCCATGCTCTGGATAGACGGCAGTGTTCCAGGCGGCGTGGCCGAACGCCATCTCGTGGAGTCCCGATCAGCTGCTGGCTCTGCGGTGACAGCTGGGCTGCACGACCCGACAGTCACACCAGAGCCTGGCTGGTAAGAAATAACACTGTCTCCTTCTCAACAGTGGCACCCAGCACTTGTGTTGTGTTTGATGGCTTCAGTAGCACCGATGCAGATATCCGAGTATTGTGACTGCAAGAAGACTTCAAGGCATCTCTCTTGTGAGGAGTCTCTCAGAGCAAGAGCTATCAACACCTGCTAAAAAACCAGCTCTGGAACCAGCCACACACACGTTTGAGATGGAAATTATTCAATTTCTGCATGTCAGAGGAAAACAGACCCCTGAGCTGGGGAAGGAAGCTGTGATTGCTGGGCTCCCCACAGCAGTTTTGCCATTCTATAGAAGTGAGACAGGTTTTGTGACCAGGGCTCAGGTTTTTGGGAAATAACACAGCCAGCTACAACCAGCCCAGGCCTCTAGTCACACCTTTACAACTTCGTACCTGAGAGCACAGTGCCAAGAACCATGCCTGATTCAGAAAGGCTGAGCAATGAGCATCTTCTGTAGTGAAAGTAAAAATACAACTTTGGTTTCATCTATTAGGTCTTAGTATAAAAAATAATTTGTATTTGTGAGCTCAATTTTGCAGGCAGTTCTAAAGTGTCCCTACAGCACCTGGAAAAAAGCTATACAGTGACAAGAGAAAAAGGATTTTACCCTGAATTTATACTGCGTGCTTCTTCGGAGATTCTTCACAGTACAGGCTTGCTCCTCTCCAGTGTACTTTGGGTGAAACACGCTATCCTGGAAAAAACAAATCCAAATTCCCCTAACTGAGGAGTCGGAGGAAGCACTCTCTGTGTTACCAGAACACATTATAGCAAAGGGGCTTTTTGAAAGCATTATAGCAAATGCTTTTTGAAATCACTGTTGGTTTTAAGCTGCAAGGCCATGGTAATTTTCCTTCTAGAAGGACGGTGTGACTGACCTGGGTAACGTAATTCTAAGATAAGAACAAATGCAGTCGGGATAGTTCAGCACACATAACGAGCAAAGGGGCAGAGGACAGAATGCCAGCACCCCAGCTGCAGTGAGGAGGACACAGCAGACCCAGCTGTATGAGGACAAGCTGCCCTAGACCTTATGGGCCAGGCCACGGTGAAGCTATGTAAAGGAGTCACGGATGACAGTACAGGTTTTTAGCTAGGGATTCACAGTTCTGCTGTGGCGCCAAACAAATCGCATATCTCCATCCTGACAAGCACCCAGTACTCCTAAAAGACCCCCCCAAGGCAGCAATCCACGACCTTCTTGGTGAGAAGAGCTAGGGAGCCTGCTTTGGCAGGGACGGTTGGACCCGATGATCTCTCGAGGTCCCTTCCAACCCCTATGATTCTATCATTCTGTGATCTTGAATTAATAAATGGAAATTCAATCTTAAGTCATGGAGCATACTTCATAGTAACACAGTGCTTACATTATCTTCTTCCTGGATTTCCAGGGTGTAGGAAATCACTTCCTCTGGTGTACATCCTTCGACTTTATTCCACTGCAACGCGATCCACGTAACGCCGGCTCGAACAAGCCTTGGTGCAGAAGGGGTCTGAGGAATATTACCTGCAGTGTAGCACACCACCTCCTGGCTGTACCCACTGCACCAGGACAGAGAGGGAGAGAGCGCAATATTAAAGCAAACAAACAACCCAAACTAAAGAACCCCCCACCAAAACTTGGTGTATTCAGAGAAATAGTTCACATTTTCAAAAAAATCAAGGCAATGTTAAAATTGCCTAGATGGAAAGGATGAATAGCCAGTTATGCAATGCCAGAACATAGAAAAAAAAACAATGCAGGGTTATATGTATGTCCTCAAAGTCATTTCTACAAATCTCATCACACTAATATTGGAAAAAAAAAATCTGATTGCCTGAAAAATAGTAACTTACTAGTAACTATGAAGGAGAGCAAAATCTCATTTAACAAAGAGGAACCAAAGATATAGGAAATATAGCCATGTGTTCAACTTTGAGATGCTGAACTTGAGATACAGTTTCCTCCTCTTATAAACTCAGAATACAACTTCTATTTAAGCTACACCTCGGAAAGCCGATTACTCCAGCAAATCCAGTCCCACTGTTTCAGACATCCCTCTCCAAAGAAAGCAGAGAAAGTGTATCCAGTCATGACCACACATGCTCAGCATGCCTCAGGAGCTGTCTGGTGCAGGCATGGATACCTTCCACTTCTGCAGGGTGTCTCTACACCTTTCCAACTTCCCCTGCCCAAACTTCCTCACATTTGAAGCTTGGGATAAAGCTGCTCTTTCACACAGCTCAGGTTGCAACCAGAGAGAACATCCACAGCAGAGGACATGCCTGCCCTCTTCTCATCTACATCCCAGCACACAGTGTCCTGAAACCTAACTGGCAGTGGCATTGAACAGGAGTAGGAAGCGTTCTTTCTCTCAAGGCTCCATGCAGGACATATTATGTACAGCAGAAATTTGGGAACAAGGTTTAAAAAGGCAGATTTGGGTGATTTTTCAGGAGGACAACCTCAGAACTCTCAACTGAAGGCAATGTTCTTGCAATTTGCAAATTTGTTTCTGAAGTACAAATGTATTTTGCTCCTTTAAGTCGATGCACGAATTTAATACACACAAAAAGCCACATCCCATTTTCCTAAGTCATCTGTCTTGGGGGAAAAAAATAGTATATTTGTTGAACTACCATTATAGTTAAAAAAATCCATCCACAAGTAACACCTGAGCAAGAGAAAAAGGCATCTTAAGTGCTAAGTCCAATAACACTGCAACAAACCAAAGCCACTTTACAACGTGAAGCATTAGGTGACATTATGTCATAATTTTGAATGCTGGCTGTAAAAATAAACCATGTGCTGCTGGTGCTTATCTCACAGAGTAACGTGGAGCTGACTATAAATACAGTTCTTAGTTCACTCCCTTGAGAGCCAGAGGGGGGGGAAGAGAGCGCAAAGGAACAAAAAAAAAAAAGAGGAGAGGGTTGAATCACACCCCAAGGTATTTTAAACATTTGGAATCTGGTGAAGAGAAGGGATGCTGAAATGGGGAAGTTTGTATAAAACCAGCAGTGCCCTTCCAGTCACACTCAGCAGCTCCAGTTCAAGCCTCTGTCTCTCTTCAGATCACGGTCTATTGCAAGAGGGAGGGAAGCAATCTTGCAAGAAGTTGGCAAAAGGGATCCTGTGCACACGTAAACGGTCCCAATGCTTCTCAGAGGGAAAATGTGAGAATGTGAATAAAGAAACTTTCAAAAGAAGCCACATTTTAGTAAGAGGACTGTGTTTTCCAAGAGAGAACAATACCAGAATCTCCCTCAACAAAATACACTGTTATATACCACTAGTTTTTCTTTTTCTGTCCATTTTGCAGTTAGGATTAGATCCCGTTTAGCTAAGGAGGGCGATAAAGGAGCACAGAAGAGCACTGGACGTTTAGCTTCTTCACAGCTAAGCTTTTCTGTCCCACATCCCTCTGTGAGCACAGGAGCACACAGCCCCAGCAGCACAGCATCTCTTTGGGTACACTCCAGCCCTCAGCCACATAATGCTTTAGCCCAGTGCTCCCTAGCAGCTCCCGGAGGATTGCAGTAAGTTTGATTTCTCATTATCTTTGAGCGCATCTGTTCATGTGCAAATAAAAGCAGAACCTGAAACCCATCTCACATGGCCCTGAGTGTGCTTGTCCTCTCTCCATCCTGGCCCTCTCACCCTTTTTTCCCACCCCAGCCAGCCCTGCGGAAGAAGGAAGGGACTGTCCTGCTGAAGAGAGACAGAAGGGCTTTGCTCTAAACCAGAAAAATAAATATATCAAGATTCCTTTCAAAAATCTGTAACCAACTTCCTTTTGCTTGTTTTTCTTGGTTCACAGAGGTCCCTGGTGGAAGTTTTATATAACAGATGTATTCTTTTTGTATCAGGAAGAGGCCACAAAAGCACCACTGAACACCTCAAAAGGAGCCTATCTTCTGAGGCTAGCCTTGTCACAGTGATTCCCTGGGAGGTGAATGATACCACTGGGGATGGTGCAACTTACTCTAAAGCATTAGTAACAGAGTAAGTATCAGATATTTAACTCAAAACCACAAAGAGAAGCAGCAAACCAACAAACATCTCCCCAGAAATCGCTTTTTACACTGTTATTGATAAACTTTTCCACTACCCCTTTTTTTTTCCAAGGAAGAACCCTTAGGTTACACCTCAGGATAACTTACCTAGTACCGATGTCATTCTGAGCTGCTAATCGGAAGGTGTAACCCAAAGCTGGACAAAGCTTAGTCAACTTGCAATGCTTCTGGCTTCCAAAGTAACATTCTCTGAAACCGCTGTTCCTTTTTCCCTAGAAAGAGAGCACGGGGTCACTGGATAGCTACGAAACACAACCACACAGTGCTGGTTTTCAGAAGAGCTGTTAAATGATAATTATAATTAGATGCTTTCCTGCAGGCAGCGCAAAGCAAGCTGTGAGAGCCGCTCACAGCACCACTATGATACCTACAGTAACGGTAGCACATGGACAGTCAGTCTGCTGTCAGGTTCCTCCTCTTTTCAGATGCTTATCTTCATGAGAGGCATCCACAGCTTCTGCCATCCTACCTCAAGTGCAATTTATCCTACTCATTAACTGAAAATCATGCAAATTAAGGGTGAGGTTAATCTCTCAATCAACCCGGCCACAGGAGTACAGGAAGGCTGCAAGCAACATCTCTCGCAAGCGCTACCCTTGGCACCTCAGATCCCCGTCGCTATCCCACAAGAGGGCTCTCGTTCCCCGCAGCCAGCCCACGGCCAACCCCATCGACCGACGCGACAACCCGGGCAGCAGCCCTCTGCTCAGCACCATGCCCTCAAGGGCAGGGCAGACTTACTCCTTGGGAGGAGTATTTCACGTGGGAGGCTCTGGAGCCATCCCGCTGCTCAGAGTAAGCAGCAAGGGACAAGCAAAGAGGATTTGTTGGGAAGTACACGGCTTTAGTAAGAAATGCGGATGCCAGAGGTGTGTTTTACAGGAGCTTCACATCAATGTGACCTGGAGCGATGACAAGCCCTGACAGAGCCAAGATGGGGCAGCAGCAAGAGAGGGCATCAAGACATCTCTGGCTCCCAGGTCCTTCCTCCAGTACATCACAGCCAAGGACAGGGGCATTTGGAAGTTTTCTCCCTTTCCCCCCCACATTTAAAATAAAACCAAACCCTTTTTAATCCAACCCAATTGCTTTTGCCCTGGGGCATACCAAAATCTGAGCTTTATTATGAGACAGAGACCCCAAGAAGAAATAGCTGGTCTCACCCTATGCCACACGTGGAAGTGGTCACTGCAAAACCTCTGAGGAGAAAAGGCCTGGACCACTCAATTCCACATAAATAATACCCACCCAATTTGAAGCGGTTTAAAGGAGGTTTCATTTCGGAGCCTGAATGCAAGACTAATGGACAGTAACATTGCAAAGCACACTAAAGCACACCCATGTGCTCAAACTGGTGCAGGGGACATACAGTTGCACCCATCTCTTCAAGTTCTTAATATTTATTTTAGCTTGGTAAAATGAGTATCTGCCCAGAGACAAGACTACTTCCTTCACCTGATATACACCACCTTGACAGAAGACGATGTTTCTACACTTAGGCAGGCTATCAGGAAAACTATTTATACAGATGTCCCTCACTGCATCCTCCCCCCGCACCGTTTGTCCTCCCTCACACCGTGCTACCTTCACACATCACTTCATCATTAAAGATTTCAAAAATTCCCAAGTAGGACATACATTTTTCACTGGCCCATTCCCCAGTCCCAATCAATTCCCACCTCTATTCACATGGATTGCAACAAGAACAGCTCCATAAAATGTTTGTAGTAAGTCTCCAAAAATGCTTCTAGCTTTTATCAAGCTAGAAGCGATCCTGCAGACCTCCCACACAGGACAACAACTTGGAGGCACTGAAGAGATGTTTCAGATGCTGACAAACAGCCATAATACACTTTTATTTACCTACACTTGTTCTGGGACCTGGTTTTATACACAATCCTCAGCTTTACCCACCTGTAGCATCACTGCATGCTGCAAGTAAATTAGGGGGCAGAACTGGAAGAGAATCATGAATCCTAAAGCAAAAGTCTTTTGTAAATAAGAAAACTTTCAGGTCTAAAAACCCCTAGATATGGAGTTACACGATAAAACCCCTTTCGGGACAAAAATAACAGGTCACCATACTTCCCAGCTCAGCAATACTGTATTTAAAATCCAGACTCTCCAACACCTAACCAGCAATCCCATGCTGGTTAAACCAGCTGGTAAACCATCCTTGTTTCCCAATGCAAACTCTCTTTTACAGGTTTAGATGCATTAAATTATTTTTCCCTCATTAATGACTTCTCATTAATGACTTCTCTGCTGATAAACAATTTGAAAACATTTAACCTCTTTTTGCTTTCTGCTTAAGAATGTCTTTTTTTATCATTTTCTCATGTTTTTTTCTCCAAGAGAACTAAGTGACCAAATGCTAAGCCTATGACTGACAAAGAGATGAGCAATGACGGCTGGCTAAAATGGAAAAGTCATGGAAAATCTCACCTGCATGTGTCTGAACTAAGAGCAATGGACCAATGAACTAAATTTTCTCAAACTGGTGGGTTCTAACTTTGCAAGGATTGCCAAATATTTACATTATCTTCAACTTTATAACAGTACACATTCTGATACTGTATATATTTTTTCTTCTAGAAGCGCTACTATACATTCCCCAGACTCGCGCAGAGACCGACTGGTATTCAAATTACTCAGACTGGCTGGTATTTCGAACGCTATTGGCACTAATTGGAGAGGCTGGCCGATATTTCTAATTATCCTGGCATTAATAGCCTGGAAATAGTCTCTCCGCTCCTTCCCTCCCGAGATTTATGAAAGCACTAATGCTGGCATAATTATAGACAGGAACAACTGGCAGCCTGGTACTGGCTGCCACCCAAGAGTCTTACAGCTTTCCCAGAATCCTTCTCCTATCCTTTGTACACTCGGCATCCAAGTTTTAATCCCTTAAATAATGTTTCATAAGTTGCTTAAAATATACTGTATCGTTTCCGCCAATATTTCTAATCCACAGATTTGGGAGGGAGAGCAGACACTGTCTGACTTCTCCACCAGCCCTGTTTCCCCTATTCTTCGTGAGGACAACCCATATTGTGACAACCATCAGGGCCTGCCCAAGGAAACAACAACAATTCAGCTCAACAAATCCACCTGAATTTGCACAATACTGTGACAGAGCATTTTAATACAGTTTTAAAGAGTTTTGCCTGCAATTTCAGCTGTATTTAAAGCTATGCACACCCTTACAACAGGGTGCTGAAGCTTCTCCAGGAGGTATTTTTATTGAGACAAGGGTGATGAGATTTTCCACACGTTTTGTTGACCGCAGAGTAAGTAACTGCTGAAGGAGGGACAGGACACTGCAGGTGGAGCAGATGGCAAACTAGAGCCCAGCCCTTCACAAGACGTCCCAGCAAAGGGCTGAATAAGTGTGGCCAGCATCAAATCAGCAGCCAGGAGCCAAGGTGGCAACCTGCTGGCATAATGTCTGTGTTTGGTTCACGTTGGTGATACAAAGCAACAGACTGATGCTCCACCTGACACAATGCTGCAAGCAAGCTGCCAACAATTTCTACAACACACTCTAGGATCTCTGCAAAGCATTTACTGTGCAGGTTCCTATGCAAGTGGCTGAATTGTCTATAGCTACATTCAGTAGACAGAACAGGACCTATGGCACACCCCCAAAATCTACCCAAAACCCAATTTTATCCAAGATTCTCCTCTTGCATGTCTCCTAGGAGCAGTGCAGGCACAGAACAGACCAAGAGGGCAAGAAGGTGAACACACACAAGTCCAAGCATGAGCACAGAGCTCCGCGTATTCAAAATCTGCTGGACCATCATGCATGGTGTACATTGGTTTAAATAAGCACACAAAGTTTAACTTTGTGGTAGAACAAAATGATTTCCATTTATTCTGGAGTACCCAAGAAGGGGGACATGGAACTGTTGGAATGGGTCCAGAGCAGGGCCATGAAGATGATTAGAGGGCTACAGTACCTCTCCTATGAAGACAGGATGAGAGAGTTGGGGTTGTTCAGCCTGGAGAAGAGAAGGCTCTGGGGAGACCTTATAGTGGCTTTTCAGTACCTGAAGAGGCCTACAGGAAGGCTGGAGAGGGACTATTTAGAAGGGCAGGTAGTGATAGGATGAGGGGGAATGGTTTTAAATTGGAAGGGGGTAGATTTAGATTGGATATTAAGAAGAAATACTTCTTCACTATGAGGGTGGTGAGGCCCTGGCACAGGGTGCCCAGGGAGCTGGTGGCTGCCCCCTCCCTGGAGCTGTTCAAGACCCGGTTGGATGGGGCCTTGAGCAGCCTGGTCTGGTGAGAAGTGTCCCTGTCCCATGGCAGGTGGTTAGAGCTTGATGGTCTTTAGGGTCCCTTCCAACCCAAACAATTCTGTGACTATGATCTATACATAAACATGATCATTAACTCTCCAGTGTGGCTTTGTATCCATCTCTCTCTCAAGCAGAGTAGAGGCGCACTGGTTCAGCATTAAAGGTGCTTTGGAGCCCCAGGCAGTGACACACACTGCATGAGGGGATGTCCTTGTCTCTGGCTCAGAACAGCCCTCAGCTTCCCACAGACAACATGCAGAATACTCTCGCTACCCAATGCACAAGAGAAACATTTATTTACTACCAGTTATTCACAGAACGATCAATTCACATCTAATTAGTAACAAAGGCCTGATTCTTACAGCAGTGCCAGAGGCATTTTTCAGTGCAGTTACAGTTTGCTGATTTTGATGAATGGTGGCATTGCAGAAAGCATCACCTTTACAGAGATATTTTCTGTTTGGGAAGTTTTTAACACTATGTTTTTTTCCAATTAGCCTTTTGCTTCCCCTGAATAATCAATTCTGGCACAACGTCATCGCCTGACTAGTTCAGGTCTGGAAGTTCAAAGCGTTCAGGTTTGTAAAGTTCAAAGAAAAAGAGCCGGAAGGTGGAGTTTTCCTTAATTACTACTTTTAACAGGTTTTGCTGCCAGACTACCATTGCCAATCCTAGCACCCGAGGTGTGCAGGCATGTCCAGATCCTACTGAATTCCCAAACACTGGAGAAGAGAGGCCAATCCTAACTCCTCTGAAGTCAGGGGTAATTTTGTTAGTGCACACCCAATTCACCAAGGGGATCTCTTACTCTGCCATTAAAGCATGATGATCGTTCTCCACAGTTGTTCTGTCCTTCTGCGAGGGCTCTCCATGGCTCACTCATATGTGACCCTTCCCAAGGAAGGAGCTCCACTGCTCAAGGCAGACTGACACTTTAGGGAACTTTTCTAACTCTATCATCAGCTAGATTTCTTGATCTCCACTCATGCACAGCCCCCTCTCTGCTCTATAGCCACAATTTAATTTCCTCCCCATCACTGATTTCCCTGTGTTTATACTTTATTCTGTGCCCTGTCGCTAATGACTGTTGCTCTCGCTGAGATCTGGCAGAGCATCCACCATTGCCTGGCAAGCGTTCTCCTCTTCCCTGATGTATTTCTGTCTTGATTTCACCGGAACACAGCCTGGCACTATGACAAAGTTGGTGTGAAAACTTTTGTGAGTTTACACAACCGAGTGCAAGGGTTCAGGTCATCACAAGCAAATTCTCTTTTGTACTTGGGTGCCATAACTCCGGTCGCTCTCAGCACCCTACGTTGGAGGCACAACTTGCAACGGCACATGAAAAGGGAGTGGAGCAGCTTGCTGAGTTCACTGTCACAGACAGATGAGGCTCCTGCAGTTGCAGGCACACCCAGTCTGCATTTCCAGACTTTTCCTTTAATAGGCCTTAATAGCAAGGTTTAATTCAGCAACACAAAACAGCCTGTCTCATGCTGGAGGAAAAGTTCCAGCAAAGTGTCACCTGTGGCATTAACTATCTCACATCTGGACAACCACAACTCAGTCAGCAGTCATGTCAAACCACTGGAGATGTACAAAATTAATTTGTGCAGGGCCATTATCCATCCACCTTTGCTGGCTAGCTATCTACTAGGATCTCAGATTTCAGATTTTCAGGCAATTAAAACAGACAAGACTAAGGGAATCGCGATTCCTTAATTTTCTACCATTGGTACACGAGCTAGACCCAACCAAACTACTTCTGCCCTGTGAAAAACAAACACTGATCCTTTCTGAAGATAAAACTCTAGGTATATACCCAGCATTAAAGGGTTTAAAGGACAACAGCAGTTTAGACTTGTCTTACATATACCCAGAACTATGACTAGGCTCTGTGTGGACAAAATTAACATCTGAAAATTAATATCTGAAGTACTAAAGCACTGTATTAATAGTCTGTTGTTGGTCTTTCTTCCAACAAGACCTTCTGTGGCTTCCCTTCCCTTTGCAGGCTGGAATTTGTGATTCCACCATTCACTGGCTGGTGCCGTTACATTCCCATGGCTCCGGATTACTGCCACACGGTGGCCCTTTGGAACTGCCACACGTTGGACCTTTGGATTACTGGAGGCCTTGCAAGACAGGACAACTGCACAGCCAAGGTGTCACAGAAGGTGTAACAGCATCATCCTGGCTCATCCTTTTGGAGAAATACCCTTTCCCAGACCTGACTACTCCTTTCTTCTTCACTGACCACCTTTCCTCTTCCATTACGTGGAGGGGAACAGGAAGCCATGCTGAAATGACCATTTCAGTTTAGTTCAGCAGGTTTCTCATCACACAGACCCTGCTTGCAGGTTTCTCATCACACAGACCCCACTTGCAGTGATACTGCACGCAACAAAACATTTGCACAGCGAGCAGTTCCAAAGGTCCAATGTGTGGCAGAACGATCTGGGAAGACGTTACTAATGAAATGATGGAAAACAACTCATAACAGAATATTCCCTTTAGAATACTATTTTTAGACTACTAAAAACCTCAGGAGACATTTCTCGGGCTGTACAATTAAACACCCCTTCACACTCTTCATTTCCTGATTTTTTTTCTCTTTACATGCTGCTCAAGCCTATTCTGTCACCCAATACGTATTTTTCCTTCCAAGACGACGCTCACTGACTCACTTTCTGCAGAAACATGGCTTGCACGATGGAAAGGTGGCATAAAGGAATTAGGGGATGGAGGGAGGACTCACAAGCAGAACCCGCTTCCAGCAAATACTCCGCATCTCTTGCTTCTGGCATTCTCCCTGACAGCACGCTGCTTGCTAATGATGTAAGGTATTTGGGACAGAGAACTTATTTCCTTTTGTGTCTAGAAGGGGACTAATTGCCACTATGTGAAGGACACTGTTACTTTGACCCTGTAGAAAGGGCTGAAAGATGATGCCTTTGAGGCAGGAGCAGTGTTTCCTCCTGAGTTTAGACAGCATCCAGAAGACAGACAGACATCGTAAACAGACCTCTAAGATCCATGGCAAGTAATTAAATAGGAAGTACTGCTAGTTAATAAATAAAGTACACCAAATGAACGATAAAAACTTAAGTATAAAGGGAAGCAGAATATTAACTCCGAGTAAAACACACCAAATGTAAAGTTTTTCCCTCATTGCCCCTTTCACCTTCCCAACTCTTTACCTAATGCCATCAGGATTTCATTTGCCTACCTCTACTCTCCCCTGTATTTAATTATTTTCCTTTCCTCAGCAAATCCTCATAAGCCTGAGTACCATTTATTTAGGTATTTGTTTCAACTAGTTACTACTTACCTCATCCCACTCCAGAAGGTAGCTGGTGATTTTTGAACCATTATCAATTGGTGCCTATGGACAAAACAACAACAAAAAAAATCAACTTAAAAAAAAGAAAAAAAAAAAAAAAGATCAACAAAAGGTGATTTGGGGAATAAGAGAAAACTACTTCTCTCCCCACCCCCCGGCAAATGACTAGAGTTTAAAGTGAAATCAAAGCTCTGGACTTGTGCATAGCTTGTGAGAAGAAGCTGGATGTAATGAAACACATACATTTTAGAAGTCAAGTCAGTGCATGGGGAGGGATTTGTCAGAGTACAGTGAGTTCAGGCCCCTTACTGAAAAATGACCATATCTTGGCTTTCAACTATTTTCAAGCATTATGCTGTCACTAACCCGTGTTTTCCCCTGCTCTCCTGCCCGATCCAAGCATTACCTACCTTCCATTGTAAGGTCAAGGAGCTTTTGGTCCTGTGCGAGGGTTTGGGTGGGAAGGGACACTCTGGTGCTGAGCTGTGAGTGGTGAAGCTTACCGGCTCTGAGCAGGATCCCTTTACTGAGTTGTACATTGCATATACCCTGGAAACAACATTCACATGGGTGGTGTCAGCAAATCTGTAACCACCTCAGCCACAAGATCTGACAAGCAAAGCATCTGCGATACCGTCCATTAAATGACAGGTTTCTTATGGACCAGTGGCTATCGATATTCTACTTCGCCTGACACAAGTACACACAAAAATTCACAGCAGAAGAGGAATATTACAGTTACAATGTTTTGTGCAAATACTCCCTCAGACCACCGAGTTATCCCACACCGTGCTAAAATCCTCTTCGCAATCCAAAGTATGAACTCATGAGAAGAGGGTCTAAACTTCAATGCCTGGTGTACACTTGATTCAGATGTACCACGTTGAGTGGTGGTAACTGCTGGTCTCCTTCCACAGGTACGAGCACAAGGGTCAGCACTTAGGGGACCTCCGTGACTTAGAGCTAAAACAGCTCAGAACATTGCTGTGATAAACTAGACATCATCAAAGCAAATTTGATTTAAGCCAAATCCTCTGTGTATCAGCACAGAGGGAGATACATGATACCAAATCATGTGGGAAATTGAATGCAATATAATTGAGCACTTCCTCACAAGGTGCTTTCCTCCAAAAAATTAATGATGTTATTTTTTCCCTTCACATTTTCCACACAGCAAAAGAAAAGTGCAAATTGGAAGTCTTCTATTAAAAAAAACAACCCTGTTCAAACCATGACCAGACGATGACCTCTGAGCTGGCTGTGGCTATTGTGCAGTTGAATGCAGAGTTTTAAGAAAGGGCAATTTCAAAATTTGTTTTCAGTAGATAAGAGTAATTTATGTACAATGGCCACCTACATAGAATCAAACCTTTCAGGGACGTTCACAAGAGCTGCTATAGTGCTGCTTTACCTATCAGCTGTTGGCAGTCAGGAGTGAAAACAAATGCCATCAATTGAGTCTGCATTTGGCAAGTGGTACCTACAGGCAGCTATATAGCTAAGCATCACACACCACTGGGGAATACAACCACAGGAAAATGAGCTTAACGAGCATCTTCAGCAAGTCATGGAAACACTGGCACCTCATCTCCAAAGGTACCAAAATAATACTACTTGAAGAAACGTGGGCAGTAGATTGAGAGTGAATCAGGTTGTCCTGGTGGCCAGGATCCAGGAGGGTAGGAGCCAGCACAAGCACATGTCCGCGCAGAGATGAAACCCTCAGAGAGGGTTAGGGAGACCCAAGGTGATCTGCTGAGTAACTGCTGGCCCCCCATAGATTTTGTTACTGAACAGATTTATTTCTTCACAGTTGTCAATACATACCGTGCCTTCGGTGAAGAATTAAAAAAAAAAAATCATTCAGAGAAAGCAAACAGCCGCCTTTCGGTGTCAGTTCCCTCCACCATAAATGCATGCTGCTGCTTTTCAAGTCTGACTGTTATATCTGGCAGTCCCTTCTTTTTAAACAGGAGCTAGCCTGTTGTTAACTGCTCACAACCAATTTACAATTTGGCAAACCTAGATTAAGGCAGAGGGAGCTGTATGTAAGGAGAAAGACATTAGCCAGGACACGGGGTAAACATCCCCAACACCCCTAAAAATGACATGAGATCTCAACGCCACGCTGCGCATGGTGACCGCTCTGCTATTTGAAGCTGTCTTTAAACATGATGCTCAACTGGTTATGGCAGGAAGCTCAGTGGTGCTTTACAACTCTCTCCTCCTCGATACCACCCATCTGCTGCTCAGGCTGGGACTACTGCCCAGCCTGAGAGCCTGAGTCTCTGACTTATTACAACAAGTAACTGCTGGTCTTGTGCTTCTATTTGAAAAGTTCATTTAAGGGCTCCACTAGAACCTATGCTTAAAAAAAAAGAAAAAAAGAAGGAAACTATAGTACAAGAGCAAACCAGACACATTTTGGCATTGGGGCTTTTTTAGAGCTCAGAAAGAGTTTGTTCTATAACATTTTACGAACAGTGGCAGGCTTGATGTAAAGCATGCCCAACATAGCCCTTGTCTGGAAAAAGTGAAGGAAACAACAGACAGGACTGAAGGGATGTGTTTTTTTTTTAAAAGGATATTGAGGTAAGTGAACATCATAATCAGTCTTTTAAAAAACACAGTATGAGCAGGTAGCAACACCGAGGGTGTTTAAAACATCAGGGAACAAAACTGAGAATGTGTTTTAATAGTTAATAAATGGATAAAACACATTTTTAGAATGAAAGAAAAGCATGCTCTGAAAATACCGAATCAGCATGAATCCATCTTCTGGACTCAACACTGAAATTGCTACGGTCAGGGGGACCTGTAAGCAGCAGATCAGCTCTGCAGGGCAAGGAGTATTTATGAAAAAACTCTGGTCAGTGCTAGCACCGCGACGTTACAGTAACTGCAGAAATGCCAGTGGCTTGACTCAAACTGTGAAGAAGTTTGAGTTACCTGCCTTTCACACACAAGTACTTCCAGGCCTGCTAGACATACAGACAGGAATACAGACGCTCAGGCAGCTTTTTCCCTCTTACCATAGCAATGGCAGCAATGTGACTGATAAAAATCTTGCAGATTTCTTCTCATACAGTCTCAGAGTTTATATTTAAATGACATTCATGTTCGCGCTAACTCACCTGACATGATAATCTGTTGCTGGCCTAAGGTCTTTCAGGTTATATTCTAATTCTTCTCCACTGCAGAAAAAAACCCAACCCAAACACAACAAATCAATAAATTATCCACAGTGGCGTCACACTTAGCACAGCTGGTGATATTCCAGCAAATAACGATTCCCTCATAATAGGACTTGAAGAGAGAAAGCAAAGAATCCACCATGTAAGACCAATAGTAAACAATAGCCAACAATTTGTCAACACACTCCATGTTTCCTGAAAACATTAAAAAGCTCTGTATAGATGACAGATAAGTAGTTAACATCCCAATTTATACAGCAAGCTAGCTACATGGGTTTATTTCAATGTTATCCTTACGTGTTTTGGTATTTGTACAGAGCTCATTGTGTCTTTCAATCCTCCTGGAGCTGAAAGGAGCAGGATTTATATGTTACTTCTCTACTTTCCCCACATTGATTATTTTAAAATATTTTTAATAAAGTGAGAGTCATTTAACTTCAGAGGGAAAGGAGTATTTTCTTCCACAACCGTTTCACTTATTTCCTTTCTCTTGCAGAGCTACACTGTCTGTGAGGATCATGGCAAAGCAACATTTAATTAATACCCCAACAGCTGGACCCAGATCTCTTTCAATACCAAGAAAAGTAAAAGGATGGAGTTTCAGACATTTCAGGGATAAGACCAGCGTATAATTTAGTAACGTCAAACACAGCCAATATAGTCAGCATCACTCTTTCTCCTTTTGGTTTGTTTGCTGTAACTGAACACTATGCTCAATCACATGTTGATGGTTCTGTGAAAATTAAGGCAGGGGTCAATATTTAGGAGATACCAGCCATCTCATCTAAGTGCTTGCATATTCATGATTTCATTTAAATATGGGAAAGTAGTATGTTATCAATTTAGCACAGAGAAACATTTCACAGATAGTTGGACAATTTGAGATACCTCAAAATAAAGAGATCAAAATCAGATAGAAAGCACGTGCCTCATCTGGCCCAATACTCTGCAAATTCAGGTATTTTCCCCTCCAAAGTGAGCGCGCCTCTTTTCAAAGACAATGTATTCAACATATTGCAGACTTTCTTTTGCCTATAGTAATAGCAATTACAGCTGCTCGTGATGGAGCGTACCACATTAAGGTAATGGCTGGCCAGCAGCAGGAGACAGATCACTACTAGCAGCTTTAAAACAGATGCACAACGTTTCATAACCAGGAGAAAATGTGCAGCCATCACACCAGTAAGCACGAGAAGTACTTAGAAAGCATCCTTCCTATTTTAAGAGCTCAGCAGCACACACTAACCTACAGAGATGCTCACAAATAGCTACTGTAAATACTGGATAAAGAGACAGGGCGGTGTTTCCCTCGTTAATCTGCCCTTTTTGCATTACCCAAGACAGTTCATGCAGACCTGCCTTTAGCATACCAGGAGGAAGCTTCTAATTCACCGGGCATTTTAAGAAAGGCGATGGCTTGGTCTGAAAAGGTAATCCATAAATGCTTTACCACCTGGATTCTATTTAGCAAGGTTTAGGAAGGATTAGCTGTGTCACAATAGCCAATGTTAGATCTCAAAATTTTCCATCCTAGATGTCATTACCAGGGAAAAAGAAAGGCATGTCACCATATGTACCTGATCAGAGTGAGCTCTGAGGATCACTGGAAGGAGACACAGATAAATCCCTCAGAATTTTTACTAAGGACTACTGAGAGCCAAGTATTTGGGCTTTTCTGGGGAGTCTCCAATTGTTGTGCTCCATCCCTCTGCTCATCCAAGAAGCTACAAAGCAGTAAAGCCCTCAAACTTTTGCTCGTTATCTCACAAAGCAAGCTTTACTGCCCTTAATTCTCCAAGTCCACACAAACGCAGCCCATTAGGAAGGCAGCTACCACACCTGCATTGTGTACACCAAAGGTTTTGACAGCATTAAGAGGAAAAGTAACCTTTTCATTGGTAACAGGAGAGACATCGCCGTACACAAGAGCTGTCACGTGTTGGAGAGGGCAATTAGGGACCTTGTGACATGCAGTCAGCCAGCTTGCTACACACTCCATCAGTACGGGGGGCTGACAGAGCACTTATTTGGGTGTTGCAAACTCACTTTTATTCTGCAACTAATGGGCATGCCAACACACCCCCTGAAAAACTAGGAGAATATTTTCCTAAGGAAAAAACAAATTGAAGGCAACACAAGTGTAAAAACGGTATCGTTACCTGTAAATTATCTTGTATTTTCCATCCCTCCCTTTATCTGATAAGGCAACCTCGTAGGTACAGGTGTAAGGCAAACCGTTGTTGTGTCTATCTGCATTTAGAAGGCCAGTGGGAGGTGACCAGGACAGCAAAACTGTTCTTGCTTGAATATTTGTAACCTATAAAAGAAACACCAGTTATTCTGAGTTCCAGGAAGACCGCTATCCTCTGAAGCATTTGCTTTTTGCCTGCATCTTCACAATCAATTTCTCATAAAAAGGAAATTTCAGAGCTAGAGGTGAAAAGTCAAGGGTTGGATGTCCATCAACACCACAAAAATACAGATTCACAGCATAAACTCATCTCAGAGAATGGCAATACAGAGAGATGTTCCCCAGCAGTGCGCTGGCTCATTGCTGTCCAAGCATCTGGCAAAGGATTCCTCGCACCGTTCTGGAGATACCTGCTGCCAAGGCCATTACCAGAAGGCAAGTGGAACTAAATGAAACGAAGACTTTAATCTATATATTGTTTTCTACGCAATTATTTTTCTAAAGCTTTTGTGGGGAGATTCTCTAATAAACCCCCCGACGACTTTTTCAGTCATCCTACTCCTTGTGATTTCAAAGAGGAACAATTTAGCTGCAAATTGGTAAAAAAACCCAATTCAATCTGCAAGGTTACGCCAACTCAGAAGTATAAGGGAGAATCCTAATAGAAGTCCAACGTGTCAATTGAAAACTACACAACAAATCAATCCCCTTGAGCCCTGAGGGAAAGATGGCGTCCAAAGTCTATTGTCACCTTGGGCACAGCTCTGCACCTCAGAGGCAGATGGGTGAGGATTCTCTTTTAAGCAAACATGGAAAAAAAAAAATAATCTCAAAGCCCTGGACCAAAACAACTCTATCACCCCCCAGTGCAGCTGTACTCTTCTGGAAACACAGGTCCACGTAACCCCGGGCTGAGGGAGCTTACAGAAACGGCATGGCCTTTCTCACTGGAAACGCCAGAGTGCAGAAGGCATCACTCATCAGCTGCATGTACTCATCAGCACTTCCCAGAGAACAGTCTTCTGTTATCAAGCCAAGAAAGAAGGAAAAAACCCAAAATGCTCCCACTTCCTCCCTCAAACAAGAACTAAAACCCAACGGCTGCAGTGGCTATCTTGGCAAGACAGTGTAGGCCTCAAAGCCTCCAAAGCCTAAACCTCTTGGCCACAAACCTTCCACTTCTTGTAATGAAAACGACTAGATTTTTCTAGTGAAAACGTGAAGAATTGGGGTTTTTTTAGCTAGCCTCCATGAGGAGGAATCAAAGCAGATTTTGTATTCTTTAGTCATTTCTCCCACACATCAAATCTCACTGGTTCCATCACTTCAACAGATATTTCCAACACACAGAGCAAAGCATTGTTATTTCAGAAGGTGCAAGATGAATGATGCTGGTGCTTAGTTACACATTTCCTACACCCTTCCCGAGACAACCAAAACATCATGCCCATAAATAATTCAGTAATGAAATATTAGCAGCTTGTTTACAAATCTGGCTCCTGGATATTTTTATGTAAGGGGGAATATTTAACTTCTCAGGTGAAAACACATTGCTTCCAGCTGAAAAGCACAGCAACTGCCACGTGCAACACTCATATCAAGATTCTTTCCGATCAAGTCGTAAATCTGGTTTTAACAGACTGACAAGTAGGTGACACCCTGAAATGTCTCATCTCATCCTAAACACCATGCTCTGAGAAGTTAAAGTTTTAATTTATAGCAGCACACTTAGAGTCTTGCCAAAAAGAAAATCTCTGTTCACCCTGAAGTGAAAAACAAGTTGTACGGCAAAACACCAAGTAGTATCAAGCTTTTTTTTTTTTTAAAACATGAACATGCAAGTTCTTGTATTAATTTTCTTGCTCTAGTAACACTTTTCTGATGCTACAAAATCAGTATTTACTTCAAGAAGTTGGACGAGTGAACACTTATTTATTAGATAGCTTATAAGAATCTTGAATAATTTAAGACAGATAAGTTAATTTTTTTGAGATCAAGATATAAACACGTATGTGAATGAAATGGTGACAAAGATACTTAGAGCTAGAAGTAAGGAAATTTAAATAAAATTTTGATCAGAAAATTCAATACTAAGGTCCAAACAGACTCCTTTTTTAACATACGTTACCCACTATGTCAGCTCAGCCCATCAACACGTAGTTTCTTTTATTATGGAAATATGCTTGCATAATTGTTTTTCATAAATTCAGACAGACTTGGAGCTGGAGGCATGATATCCTGCCAATGTTCTATTGAAATGTTTTTCTCTATGACTACTCACAAGGACACACGTATATATTCCGCGTACGGCAAAAACTGTGGCCTTTCATGAACTTTAGCAATCTGTAAAGAGTTAGGGTGGGTTTTTTTTAATAGTATCTTAAAATAAGAGAAAGTCTCTTACGGACTAACCACGAGAAACTTTTAGACTATTACTCTGAAGTCTGTGTGCAGACATTTCCATGCAGAGGATAAAAATTCAAACCCAGTTGCTAAGCTGGTCCAGCAACACCATTAACTTCTTACTGATACAGCGCGTGACGTGGCTGCTGCCTCGGCGGTGGTATGTACACAGGAACTGAGGTTTAAAAATAAACACCAGAAATCGTTAAATACAACTCTTAGCTGCACCGAGTACACACAGCAAGGGTAGGAAAAGCAAGTGAGGGGTCACTGCTTGTACAATGAAGTCAGAAAAAGCAAATCTATACCCTGCCCAAGTGTAAAAGCAGAACAGCACTGCGTACGTCACTGTGAACACTGGGAGCGGATTTATTTGTATGGCCAGAGATAAACCTATCTGCCGCTAACAGGCTTGGTATCATATCGCTTCATCTCTTCAGTGTCTGATTTCATGGCCAAAGCCACTGCTCAGCTTCACCAAGGAACTCCCACCTCTTCGCAGCTTTGCTGTGGAAAAGGGTGTAAGTTAAATAAATGGGGCTATGATATGCGGAGAATGACAAGCAAACCAGCTCAGTAGCCTTAACTCCAACTTCTTGCTTACAGCTGGGAAAAGCAGCACCTTTGGAAAGATCTGGACCAGCCCCTTCCATACTGCAAGGAAGCACAGCTAACTTCTCCCACAGTGGGCTGAATGGCACTACTGAACATGCAGACATTAATCCTCAGCCCTGAGAGAAAAAATAAACCAGTTTATTGTTCAGTAACGGTGCCCTCCTTTCATCCAACCAGAATATAAGCAGGCAGAGCATCTCCTCATCAGCTGGGCAGGTAAACCTTTATGCAGCTTGGTAGTTACCCCAGCCTGTCTCATCTGTCCCCAAAATTGTTGTGCTCACTTTGAACGGGATGGGCTTGGCCTTTTAGCCAAGATCAAACAAAAGGTTCTCCCACAAGGAGTTCTGTGTGTCTGCTGAAAAGCACAGTTAATTAGTTTCTGAAAACTTCACAGTTTACACAGTAAATGCCTGCTTTCTATGCTACCAAAACTCAGTGGTGTAAATAATTATTTTATAAAAAGCTCCTGGGAAAGAATCCCAGCTCCTGCACTACTTTAATAAGGTTACAAGACTGATGAATATCGGTCCTTCCCGTCTTTCAGGTAATGAACAATGTTTCTGTACAACTTTCATTATCTTTCAAATTCTGGGTGAGCATTCACAGGCATCGTGTGGTTCGGGGCTCATTGTATGTGTGAGAACTACACCGCAAGCAACATTCATTTACTCTCTCAAGGGCAATGTCTGAAAGACTCGGGGGTCAAATGAATTCACGGTTATCACCGGGTCGAGATTTCCCTTATAAACAACGGCTCTAATCCTGCAATTTTAGGCAAAAATCCTGATGATTAAATATGAGTTTCTCTGCAGAGCAAGTCAGCAGGAGCAGGCTGCCTCGTGGAAAGTCAAACTAATGCTTGAGCTCCAGCTTCATGGTCCTGCCGTGTTTCCTGGCAGGAGGTGATGTCCTCCCAGCCACTCGGCAGCCACGCCGGCAGCTGCAGCGATGCTGCCCCCCGCCACTTTGGAAGCCCAGAGTCAAGTTTCCCGTCCCTCACTGAGGTATTTGCTTCAGAGAATGCTTACTTTGTCTGCAATAACGTGAATTAAAGATGTATTTCTATTTAAATAAAAACATGAGGTGGGGGTAGGGGTGTGGGTGGGGGGAAGAAGGCTTCTTTTTAAAGTTTTTGCTGTCAAAGGTTTAAAATTATGATTAAATTTAAGGTTTGTTTTCACATTTCAAACAGGTAATATCTACTATCAAGAACAGCCTTTTTATAAATTCATAATTTACAACCTGTGTGTACAATGTACTTGGGAGGATGAGAGAGACTTTGTCACATGGAGGTCCCGGGACAAGCCAGATTGCAGGCTCCAGGTACGGCCTGTCAGGAAAACATTCCTGCACCTACCCCGACTGGGATGTGGCACCCTCTAGTTGCCCAGTGTGGGAGGGAGAACAGACCACGTTCTAATGCAATTTTTAAGAAATGCCTAAACAAACCCTGAGAGTACATCAGGACTTGAGGTCAACCCCACCCCTCAAGCCCACTGAAGCACTTTGCTATGTGTTTGGCTGCCAATCAGAATGGGAGTCTGCTGCAGGAGTTGCTCAGACCCCTTCAGACGGCTTCATCACCGCTGCTGGCTCGCACACATGCTGCAGACACAGCATCGCTCTGCGTGCTGCTGGCTTACAGCTCCGTGCCCTCTCATTACAATTGTACCATTTCCTTCCACACAATTATTTTCTACACATATTTTCTTTTTCATTCATATACGTGCAAGACTCACCAAGAAATACAGCCCAGCTGACTGTTTATGCATAATATGATTTATTCCTATCAGATCCAATACTGACGACACATACAAATAACCATTCGTACCAACTGATGGTTTGAGAGACTCCTATGAGTTTAATTACTCGCAAATGTCAGAGTCAGGAAGAGAATAATAGATAATCCCCAGCACCTTCTTGTTAAATGTGATTATTACTGCACTAGCATTTGTCATGTTTTATATAAAAATAGAAAAAACAGATTCAATTTTTTAAGTGATTCAAGGAAAATAATTTTTGTCCGGTTTTAGGTTTTTGTTCCACTCTGCTTTAAATGCTCTCCTTACCATAAATCGAAGTGCAGAATCATGCAAACTGCTCAGATACCTTCTTACCTCTGTAGAGGGAAGTATGAAATAACATATTTCTCATGTCAGCTCTCCAGATGTTTGTAAAAGGCATCTAGCTGTGGCATTTTATCAGATGAGCAACATTTGGGTAGTCCTCGGTACAGAAATACTGACTCACTGCACAATAAACTAGCCTAATTTTGTGCTAAGTGCACTTTCTTCCCTTCTGGTCTCCCAGAAACTCTTCTCTCAAGTCTTCAGATTATTCCTGTGTCTTGTTTCTATATGAAAGAAAAGCAACTTTCCTTGCAAACAGAAACCTGGTCTGTAGTCCCTGGTACTGATCATCTCAGCGTCTGGTTTAGATTCTGGATGGCTTTGAACCTGCTCTTGTAGATGCCATAAGATCCAACACTAGTCATTGAACGATTTACGACTGAACACCTTTTATATTTATTCAGAACAAAAGCATCCAAGAGAATGAAGCCTAAAAATAAAACTCAGCCTGTGCTCATGCCTGCCTCACCACAAGTTCTGCCACTTGTGCCCCTAAGGAACAGCCACCCCTTCGTGCTCTCACCACTGAATTTCTTTGTATCGGCTACTGCTGAACCCAATGTTCAGATAAGCCTTCCAAATGTTACTGTGTTTTATTTACTGATTTATTCACCAGCTTTCCAGCTAGATGGAGAAAGGCCTGAGCCCTGAAGAGCAAAGGAGATAAAACCCTCAAAGCACAGCCATCTCCCTCTGCTTTCTGAAAGTGCTTGATACAGCCACTCATTTAAACCCACAGTACTCTTCTGGCTTTCATCTGACACACCAAACTAGAAAAACATCCCATTCAAAGGGCTTACAGACAGAATTATTAATACTCTTACTTGCTGGTGGTAAGTTAACCAGCAACAGGGTTATTTACACAGCAATTCAATCCCAGTACAATTCCATGTGCTTTTACAGTTCAAATGTAGAATAACTTAATTTCCACTGAGTAACAGCATTAGCTATGAGCACAAACTGCTCACGACACATAAAATGTCAGAGTGGCTCCAAAGAACATTTATCAATATGGTGATAGGCTATATATACATAAAAATATAAGTGAGAGAAATAAATAAGTAAATAAATAAATAAAAGCCTGGGGAAGAGAGGGCACGAGCTATGTAAATCCCCCCCCGTACATGGGGCTCCTCATCACAGTATGAGTCCTGGGAGTTGTCTTCTGAAAACAGGTGACTGGTTCAATGCCTGCAGCAGGAAGAGCCCACAAATACCCATGAGCACAAAAGACGCTCCAAATTTATGTCCCAGCAAAATGAGTTAGATAAAGGAGTAGATAAATCTACTAAGGAAAAAAAATTCAGAGGTGCTGCCCTGCAAGGTCACCAGTATGCTGTGTGACACCATCTACTTACCCCATTTATATTTTGTGTGTGTATATTCGGGATCACATACCTGTGGTTTCTCCATTCCAGAAAGAATGTCTTGAACCCTTTTTGTTTCTGAATCAAATTCTGTAAAATAAGAGAACGTGGAAATAGGAAGAAAAAATAAGTGACTGAAATGAAACAAGTATGTCAGCGATGTCATTGATCCCTCAGGAATTTGTAAATAGAGGAGACACACATTACCTGCACACCAGCATCAGTTTTGCTCCCGTTAATTTAAGGTTTGCAGTTACATAGATTAATATTTTTAAAATTGCAAAAGAGAAAAATGAGGGAATGAAGCTTCCAGTAACTGCAGATATTCAGGAAATTGGGATTATCCATAGAGGCGTCTTCCACCAACAATGTTATTACTTGAGATTTCTTTCACAGAGCAAAACCAACCCATTTCCAAAGCTTGGCCATGGAAGAAGCCCAGGGCTGTCTATATCTGAACATCATCCTGTTTGTTAACCAAACATATCCTTACCCTGCTGGCTGCAGAGCTGGGCGGTCCCCCTGTCTGCCGGAGCACCAGGCTACTGGAGAGGATGAGCATCCTCGCCCCATGCAGGAAAAACCCATTCAAGCTGCAAAGGGTACTTGCTCTGAGCCCCAGCACCCACCCTACAGCTACCTGTTCTTCAACACTGTCATCATGTAAAGCTCAAAGCTCTCTTAACAGCCACCTTTCATCTATGGGGCAATAAAGTCACGCCAGGCTGATCCAGACACCCAACTAGCATCCTCCCTCCCCAAGCCTTGTTTCTTGTACAGTAGTTCTTGCAGGGGCTACACACAGCAGTATCGCAGGGCAGGTTGTAAAGTACTTCCCCAAAATTAGATAGATTAATTGAGCACAGAAGGTACTGCAGAGGCCATCACCTGAGCAGTGTAGCCAGCCTTTTCCCCGTCCTCCCCCAAAAAACAGTCTTGAGGTAAAACATCAGCTTAGAATAATGAGGTGACACAAAGCAGCTTTATTCCTTTTGGACTGCAGCACAGGGAGGCCTCACTTTCCACTACAGAATTCTCTAATGGAAAACTAGGAACATATTTTTTTCTGGGTTTTTTGGGGGGGAGGTTGTGGGTTTTTTTCAAGTCAGCATCAAAAGTTTGCTAGCCAAAGCATAAGAATACACCATGCCTAAAGCAAAGGGAGCAGGACCTCTTTCTGAAAAGCATACAAACCTGGCATAGGAAGCAAAAAATATTAATAAAGAGAAACTGGTAAGATCAGACCAACAGCTTTCACAAATCATTCCCCCAAAGCCTGACCTACTTCTCGTAGCCCAAGAATGTGTCTTTATTTTTGTCTGTGACCTGCTTTAAAAAAGTACATCTTCTTTTTAAAAATTCCATGTGCTCAGCTGCCAAAAAATAGACTTGGCTGAATGCTGGTGGCAGAACTCCAGTGTAAATGCCCATCTTTCCCTACAAGAATGCACCTTGGTGTGGAGTGGGAATGACAGATCTCCTGCTCCATGCATTCCTGGATTCCTTTCAGTCTCAGCCACTTGGAAAAAGAAAGGAGCAGTAATAATTCAGGAGAAGAGGAGAGCACGATTGTTTTTTTCCATAGCAGATAACCCTTAGAGTGCATTATAAAGTGTATAAACTGGCAGGATTTAGACAGCGTAAGAAAATACTGAATTGAAAAATACACAGATGGGCTAAAATGGCTAAGGAAGAGATTGAGATGCTGATCCAAGGGAAAACGTCATTGAAGTGCGGGGTGTTGCAGAATTGAGGGCTCCCCTCAGCATCAGTACAGAAGTAGGACTGAGCCACAAAAGCCTGGATCCAGATCTGGAAACTGTGGAGGTCCTGGAGGCTTATCTCGAAGGGATGCTAATCAGAAGCAGCTTCTGCAGCTACAGAGCGTAACAAAAATGCTGCTACTATTTTATTGAAAGTTTATGGTTATTATGTCACCCCTAATTACAACCCCCAGAAGCTAAGCGTGAATCATTCTCGACCTTAAATCCCAAACATGTGGACTGAATTTTCCTTCCTCTCTGCTTTCTAGCAAGGATGCTATCTGTGTCACACCAAGCAGAAGAGGAAAATAAACCCCGAAGCCCAAAGAAATCTCACTTCCCTCTCCTGGGAAGAGCGATGGCTTTGTACAGTAACTAAGTCCTCTGACCCTCACAGCTCAAAGCTGAAGGTTCAAGCTGCTCCACGTACAGGAACTGACTTTAAGACCCAAGAGCGCTATCTGTTATGTACCCAGCAAAGAAATAGCTGGAAAAGATGCACATTGGTCTTCTCAACACAGAGTTCTGCTAAGGAAATTTATGTAATAGGTCCCCAAACATGTACCTTGTTCACAAGGAGAGGACACCAAGTATCAGACACACTGCAGCTTTGAGTTAGTAAGGACACATGTGCATTGACGTGAACTGTGTGGATATTTATGTCACCAAGAGTTCATATAAATAAGCTGAAGGTGGAAGAAGACAAGAGTTCTTCAAAGATTTTGGGATGAGGGAGAAGAGAGGCAACGGGGGACACACAGACCTGAGGTGACAACACGGATGCAAAAAAAATAAAGAATCAAATTTAAAAGTTGCTGAACAGAACATGTACACAGATGGGCACTGTGTCACATCGTCCAGAGACTAAAATGTATGGGATGGAGTACATATGCTGACCAACTAGCCTGGAGATGTCAGCACGTGAGTCTGGGCAGGGGTGAGAGCTGCTGTGACAGCAGCAAAGCCAGAGAAGTCTATAGCAAGAAGCGCCCTTACATCAGAGCCTGAGGAACCACTGTCCTGACTGGGAAGGACAGCATGTGCCTCAGAGCACCCACTCTGAATCAAAGCCAACACATCCCCGTGAGTAACAGGCAATGCCCCGTGAAGGGAGGGCGAGGGTAAAATTAAAGACAGAAAGCAATAAATATGCACAAGTGAAGGGGACCTCAGGGGAGGTCACCAAGCCCCAAGCTCTCTCTGGCCAAAGGCTGGGAAACAAATCACAAAACAAAGCTGCCTCACGGAAGAACTTGTTAGTAAAACTGAGAGCAACTTTTTTGGGAGAGAAAGTAGCTCACAGAATTGTCATCTTACAGTATTTTAAATACTTGGCTTCCCATTTCAAGAGCCATAACAAGTCTCAGGCTTGTGGTTCGCCATCCAGAGTCTCCTGCACTAGACTAAGCTAAGGAGAACAAGACTGGCCAAGAATACCTCCCTCAGTAGGAAGTCAGTCTTACCTGCCAACCTCTCTCACAGCACATTCAGCATCAAGCTCAACACCCTTCTCCTAAGCTAAAAGAAGAGCAGAAATCCTGACCCCAAAAGTTTATGCTCTATGCCGATAGTACGGAATTGGTGAAAAGACTTTTTTCCTTGCTCATTATTTTTGTTACCTGTCAGCCACTGGGGGCTCTTCTACTCAGTCAGATCACTGGAGCATTTGGGGACAAGGAGCATGAGCATCTCCCAGACATCACAGATGCCTTAGTGGAAAGGTGGGAAAGAAGAGGAGGAAGGAAGGGGGAAGCTTTGATGTAAAACAGGAGGCTAAAATTCAGAAAAATTACCCTTAACTGCTCAGGAAAGGTGGTGGGTGGCTGAACATGACTCACACACTTAGCACTACCTGTCCTCAGCTAACAGACAGCCCATTTGCTTTTAAACCCTTGTCCCTTCCTATCTCTTCCTCAGCTTACAGAGTATCTGACACAGACATGTAAAAGCTCTGTATGTCAACAGCCCGATGTTAACACAGGCCTTGCAGCGACCAGCAGCAGACACACTGCTTTCCTGCTCGGCAACAGGAGCTCAGTCACATCAAGGAAGAGCCCAACTAACACTTCAGGTCATTATCCCATTATAACTTTTTGTCCCAACATCTGTTCCCCACATCTGCCATGGCAAAACTCTTCTTCCTCGGAGGAAGTTGGGGGTGGGGATGAATTCCTTGTGACTGCTCAGTGGGGTCCTCTGAGGGACAGTCTGAAAATCTAAGTCATCCTGCAGATCTCAGTGTCTAAGAGGGATTATAGCTGTCCCATGCTACAGTGTTAGGTTCTCATTCCCAGGCTGTGGCTTGTTTGGATCCAATGTTTCAGACTGACCTTTTGCAGCAGAGACACCAGCTGTAAGACCTGGACCACATCTCAGATTGTGTTTTCGTCTTTTCAGAGTTTTGGGCCATCACCAAAACTCCACAGATACAACCAAGAGGAAATGCCCCCCTAAAAACTCAATACTCCCCCAGCAGCTGTTTGGTGCTAACAGGGTTCCAACGTTAAGTCCTGCTGAACTAAAGCCTTTTGTTATATGCTTCTCTCAGCCTGTGCCTATGTTCCTTTCTGCACGTACAGTACAAATACGATGTTCAGACCTTTCCAACCATACTTCTGAAGACCCATCACAGCTTCAAAAAAAACAACACAACGCCAAGGAACCCCCCCCAACCTTGTTGTTTCAAGGTAAGTTTGAAGTTTCTACAGTTTTCATGTTTGCATTAACAGCAGCTGTGTATGTAAATGGTCTGAAAAAGCTAAAAGCTCTAAACTAATTAAGATTTTCCCATTGCAAATACACATTTTAGGTTTGTTCTGCATTCTTTCCTTTGCAGAGAGGAAAAGGTCCAGCTCAAGACTTAGCTTCTGGCCACAGAAAGTATTTACTGTTTCAACAGCCTTTCCATTCCAAGGGAATGACATCAGCACTAGCGCTTCGCAAACTTTCAGTCTAATTCTCAAGCAGAGCTCCACGCTCACAGATATGCCAGTCATAACATGACATGCTTTCTCAGAATTTGTTCCAGATTTACCGGGGCTGTGACCAGCTTTAATGCTAGGAAAGATCTTTTATCAGTCACGTACAACCTACAACCTGCAAGACAATGAACTCTCCGCAACAGCCCAGCTCCTTTTGTGAGCTGCCTGCCAACCTCGAAGCTTAAGACACGAAGAAGAGCACGTACAGGCTTTTTCATTGCAGAGAACTGCAGAAATACGCATCGAATCAATATTATTTGCACATAAACTAACACTGCGGATGCTGTGCTGAGGCTGAGTCACAGGAACCGGGACCGGAGGGGATGTGACACTGTCACCGAGTTCATCTTTCTACTCTGCACCATGGCCCTCTATATCTAAAACACCCCCAAGAGATGCCTGCCTAGCCCTTTTTGTAAAAAATAAATACAAATAAAATAAATAGGCTCCCACCCCACATTCGTGGCAATCTCAAAACGTCCTTGGCAAGACAACCCACCACAGTACCCAACTCTCCTCATCACTAGGAGGATTATCTCCTCAGCTCCCCTTGCTGCACCTTAAACCTACCGCTTCTTTCCTGCACACCCACCGCAGATGATTTCATCACCACTTTGTTTCAACCTTTCACATACTGGATTGCATTTTTTCCTTTAAATAAAGCCAGCTCATTTCTTCCACACCTGTATTTACCAGACTATGGGTCTCGCTTACTGCCGTCCTCTGGAATGGTTTTTAAACCCCTCCAGCCTTTGGGAGATGCTAAGACCCTCACAGCACCAAGTAAGGACTGACATAGCCATTTACACAGCTCACTGCGAGGTTTCTTCTTCTCTTTGTCTATATGGCAACCTGACCCATCATTTCTGTAGCCTGCTGTACCTCCCAGAATGGCTGTGCAGAACCATGACACAGTAAGAAAGAAGAAAAAGAAGGTTTGAGAAGGACTGGCTGAAACATCATACATCACTCTTGTCTTGATCAAACTGCTTTTCTTTCGAGGACATTTTATTTCTCCTGTCCTCCTTCCCTTCCCCTCAATCCACTAAGCACTCAACCCTATCCGAGCGTGATATGGGCTATAATGTAATAAGCATCAATCCTTATTCCATCCTTCAAGTCCCTAATGAAAGTATTGAATAAAATTAGACCTAGGACAGATTCCTGCCTAAACCAGTTTGATGCATCTTTCCACTGATCACATGGTGCTTTATGCAGCTCATCTCAGCACCACATCCACAACAGGCAAAATAGGGAGCCCTTTAGAATAAAAAATAGCTTAAACAGTCTATGACACCATACTACATCAAGGAAAATTTAACTGAGCCTAAAATTACCTGGATGAGATTTCTTAATATCAGATGTTTCAAATTTCTGCTCATGACATGAAAGCTAACAAAATCACTAGAGCTAAAACACAACTGCAGCTCTCATGTCTGAGGTACATGTAGGACGTTATCTTACTTTAAGAAAAGATCCAACCATTGCAATATGTTCCAGTTCTTAAAAAAATTGCTGTGCATGAGCATCTCACATAAGTTTTCTATTTCTAAGAGCCTACCCACTGTTGCTACCTTAATTCTCCTGCTAAAATGCCTTACTTGAAGTCTTTGAGCTTATCTTTTAGTATTTGACCTTAAAAACCAGACCGTACATAGGCAGCAAAAAAATCTAGCCACTGAAGGCAAACAAAGCAAAAAACCTGCATAAACCCCCCAGTAGCTTGCATTTTCACATCTTAAATAAGAGAATAAAACCAACCTTTAGCTATCCTGACTCGCTTGGATGCAAAGCAAAGGGTAACTGATGCATTTGCCTCATCACTACTGTAAATTGGGCCTAATCCTTGTTTCAGAGATTCCCTGGCCATAGTCTGCATCTGCAACCTGCTAGATTTTACCTCGGCTGCTTCAGTGTCCTACTGTCAGCAGGGCAGGACACCCTGAAATACCCAGAGTGCAAACTCACATAGCTTGCTTTGCGTCTTTGCTTTGAGCCATCCTCCTTGAACAAGAGATATTGGCTACCCCAGGCAGGCGTGGATGCCCACAGATGCCTGCAATGAAGTCGCTTCTGCTGAAATGTGTTTTCAGAAGAAACATTAAGTACATTCAATCCTCCCTGTTCCCTAATACTGTTTCGTGGTGTGTTTTTTGCTTGGGATGGAGCAAGGGAAGTACTGTCAGCAGTAACCTCCAAGGAAAGTGAAATGCAGCATGCAAGGGACAAACGGAGTGTAAGTGACATGTTGGGTTTGTTTTTCTCTGCTTCGTTGCTGCTACTACTGGAAGACAGCAATAACAACTCCTACTTTATTGGCTGAAGATCTGAGTGAATTCCTACTGTGAACACACAGTCGGTCCATTAGAAGGCAGAAAAGGGCTTTCTTAGTAAAACAGAGCAACCCCCCATCTCCATCACGTACATTTTACATCTTAACAGAGCGCTCCGTACGTCTCACAAAGAAGATAACAGAGGCGATGCACTCGCTGCATATGGCCACAGCTGTCTGGGTTGGAAGGAACAGCAAACTAAACAATGACACAACCCACAGCAACAGAGAAAGCCCGAGCTGAATCTGCTGGAACAACAAGCTGCTCACACACAGGACTTCCTCTCAAACCTCTCTCCTTTGTACTTTTGACTCGCTTTAGCTTACTTTCTGTGTAAAAATAGGGTTTTGGTTTTTTTTTTATTTTCAGCAGCTTCCCTTTGGCTAAAGCAGCCAGCATGCTATGTGGGTTTGGGAAGCTCTGTGGATAAGCAAGGCTGCTATGCAGGCTGCTGCAGGCACTGGCGACCCCTCTGCTTTTTGTCAAGTATGCTTTTCAAAATGGCACGGCTGCTTCATAACAGAAGTAGCTAACCCAGAATAACCATTGCCATTTCAGATTACTTTTATTAGCCTAATTTCAATGCTACAGGCTGCAATTTCAAAGCACTACTTAAAGCTGCACTGGCATATGTAAAATCTGCTGCTCGAGCAGGCAGCGAGCATCCCTGTGTGTGAGGCAGGTGGAGGTAACGCTACAGAGTAGTGCCTCCTCCTTCTGGGAAACCCTCACACATGACAGCTTGTAAAATGGTTGAAGTTTTGTTGCTAAAACTCTTCAGCTCGATCTAAAGCACTACCCTTGCCAGCTTTGAGCCTTGACAGGCTGGCTGGCCAAGGACGGACACACAGTGCTGCCCCATGGGTTGCAGCTGAATCTGCCCCAGGAAGAGCAGCAGCAGCTTGATGCTATGACTCAGATCACACCTACAGACTGGGAAAATAGGTTTATTTTCCTCTAGTCTTGTCCCTTCTAGATGAGCACTGGATATCACTATCCCGTAGCCCACTGCAGTTCAAGTGTGATGCTATGAGACTGACGTTAGTAGTTAAAAAAAGAGTAAGAGATGCACTCAATTAAGGAATTATTTTAATCAAGCATGGTCCCTTCAGGTACCCTTGCTCAAGGCACAGGAAGTGCCTAAGACCGCTGAGGGAACTGGCATAACGTAAATGAAATTATCTGTGGCTTTTTGGTTTTACGAAAGCACTGCTGCTCTTCCTTCTTGAATTTCTTCCTTTTCTGTGTTGTCTCTGATGTGGTTGGGCTTGTAGGAGCTACATATATTTGATATATATTTGCAAAACATTTTCTTACCTATTTTTTCAGGAGTTTGTAAGTGATCTACCTGCCATTAATGCCTTTCATTTCTAACAATAATACTTTTTGATTTGACAAGGAGACTAAAAGGTTCTCCTAAAATTCTCCTGGAGCTCCTGACTCACACTCTCTGGGTAAAAATCTGATGTTTCATTCCTGCTACAAATTCTGCCAACAAACATCAACCTTTCTTAGATATTAACAAAAGTTCTTCAAATCTCTCATGATATTCCATGATAGCACTAAAAATTACTGTCTTCTCTTCCCAGCCCTGTCACTGATGGCTCTGTCACATCCCACCACCATCTCAAGCAGCAGCAGACAGCATGGCCATGGCTTGATTGTTCTCCAGTCTCCCTGTTGAGGTCCACATACCCTCAAAGAATGGAGGTAGAAAGCACAATCCCTGTCCAACACAGGTTCTAACAAATCTACCTAGTCAGCCTACCAATACTGAAAGGGTCCTACAGGAAAGTGGGAGAGGGACTGCTCACCAGGGAGCACAGGGACAGGACTAGGGGCGATGGCTTCAAGCTGAAAGAGGGCAGGGTTAGTCGTTAGGAAGAAATTCTTTGAGGATGGTGAGGCCCTGACACAGGATGCCCACAGAGGTCACGGAAGCCTCATCCCTGGAGGTATTTAAGGCCAGGTTGGATGGGACTTTGGGCAACCTGGTCTAGTGAGGGTGTCCCTGCCCATGACAGGGGGTTGGAACTGGATGGGGTCTGAGGTGCCTTCCAACCCAAAGCATTCTGTGATTCTATGATAAGTGTCCAGTGTCACTAGCTGAGGGTTCTGAATCCTCTGATGTCTGCCCCATGCCAATCAGGAAACATGCTTTTTACTCTGAGAGCTGGTCTCCAGTGCAGGGGGACAATGGCATCAGTACTGAATCCAACCCAAAAGGCACCCTTTTCTTGATTCTCAAAACTATGACTATAGGAACAAAAGGCCAATAAAAGCCTTCGATAACCTGCCCATTGCACACCATACCAGCAGTTTCCTCAAACACACAAAAGTAGCAAAATAACCTGTGAAACTGGGTATTTGCACAGGAAAACAATCAGACAGCACAGCTGAAATGGACTCCATAGGAGCTCCTAACTTGGTTGGGATTAAACAGAGCTCCTCAGCCAAAGTTAACAACCTCCTTGGCAATGAACCTCAAAAAGCCACTGGATTTCCTACAATGATACGCAGGAGCAGAGCCATAGAGCTGCCTGTTACAGTCAAAGCAACTTTGAGAAAACAACCAGAGGCCAAATTTTGCCTTCATTAACAGCTCCTCATCCTTGCTTGAATCAAAGAAATTAATGGAGAAATGTCTTCTTTAGATTTCACCATGGGTACAGAAAAGCACTTTGGGATGCTAGGTTTTAGCCATGACCACTATTTCATGCTCTATACAGTCAGAGAGATCGACACAAGCTTTATGAGAAGGTAAGCAGGCAGGGAAACTTTCCCTAAGCCAGGATAAAAGCAGAAAACATGTCATCTTTGCACTGTTCTTGCTTCTGTCTCAACATTTGTATTAAAGCAGCAGTGTTCTCTCTAAGCAGTGATTATATGAGTAATCACTGGGTAATATGAGATAAGGATCCTGCTTTGGCAGGGGGGTTGGACCCGATGATCTCTCAAGGTCCCTTCCAACCCCTACAATTCTGTGATTATAGTGTCTCCGGGCTTTAGACTTCACAGAAAAAGTTTTCAAGACTCCAAATTATAATGCTTGTAATAAAAGGAGTTTTCACAGAGCCCTCACTGGGATTTTTCACTGTCACCTTAGTGAACAGCTGCAGAGCCACAGTAATTTTTGAATGAACCCCAGTCCAGCTTTTGTGTTACCAATGTATGCAATCCTTTCTTTTCTAGATGAAGGCTATGAGATAATCAGACCACAATGAGCGGTGGTGGAGATCCCAATAATCCAAGAAAAGAACAAACATTTTTTTGCTTCCCACTCAGCCCAGGCTCTACATCTCAGAGATGGGGAGATGAAGAGCTCCCACTCCCTGCTTTAAATCAACCCAACCACCTACAGACAGACTGACACCACAGCAGAAGCAAGTCATCTTCCTCATGACAGATGACAATCAATTTCCTTGGCTAATCCCAGCCTAAAAGCTGTGTTGCAGACAAGTCTGAATGATGAACTATGACTCTGTGAGCTAGAATAAAACTAAATTATTAAATAAATCATATTAATCAAGATCAGGTGCTAAATTCCTACAGTAAACCACAGGCTGATGTGATGTTATCGGTGCCCTCCCATGCCTGTGATGTGAAGGGTGCGCTCAGAAGAGTTTAACAAACCCGATAAATAACGTCTGTACCAATTAATGAGTAGTGAGCTGGAAGAGCTGCCCGTGTAATCAGCAGTCCTGCATGAGATGAGGGCAAAAAACCACAATCTCAGATAGCTGCACAACCAGTTTCACCACTGAGAATCTTTCTAAATATTTAAAATATTCCAGAGAAATATCCACCTGATTACAGTTCACTGGGAAGGCTTTGACAAAGCTACAGGAATTTCAGCTCGATCTGGATTTCATTGCTGAGATGAAATTCAGGCAAAAGTCACATGAATCACGGTAAATCAAAGCAGCTGCTTCTAAGCACAGCTCCATACAGGAAAAGAATAAACAAAACCCCAAACCCAAGCTCCAGGACAAAATCTTTTGTAACAAACCTTGGAGAAAATCAAAAGAGCTGCTTTGTTTCAGAAGAACATCTTTCCATTCTGTTAATTACAAAACTCAGAGCATCACCCTGCATTGCCAAAAATAAAGATTTTCCCCCACATACAAAACAGAAAATACATTGAAGGTCACAAAGACCTTTGAAATCTAAATTCCACCCTTCCTCAGAAGAGGTGAAACTAACCCACGGGTTTTCCAGCACAGCCTGAGAGACTGTGGCAAACAAATCCCATTAACTTCATTCAGCGGGAACGTGAAATTTCATTTCACCGCCTTTGCAAGTCCAAACGAATATACAGACAGGCATTGTTCAGAACATCTGGGTATACAAATAAGGGTTATTCATCAAATTATTAGACTTAAAGGTGTTTTATTTTGTATACTCCAGGGGGAGGAAATGTTCCACCTCTTCCCTATAAACACCCTCTCCCTTCTGGCTCAATGTCCCAGATATTTCCAAATAAGGGAAACATGCTTCCCTTCCTTTGTCGGTGGTCCACCTTATCGCCTGCTAACTGGTGAGAATACACTGTTTATCTTGCTCTGAAGCTCTGAGACCTTGTGTAACTCTGCTCCCCAGCACAGGGATTTAACCACTGAGCATTTATGCAGGATGAAAATGTACTTGATATATTGTGGTTTTTTTCTGGTGGGTGGGTATCTATAAATTACACAAATTCCTAGGAAAAAGTCAGATTTCAGTATTCTGGATTTGAAAGTCAGTTGCAGCAGAAGCTGCAAATTCTTGAGATGATATGAAGATCCCCCGGGGGAAGAGGTTGTGCCTTACATCATTCGGCATTGACTTCCTGATAAATCATGGAGCAGATAGCTTACTCGGCTCCCCCTGCCAAGTAGATCCTGCTGGCAATATGAGACAGGGGAGGGATAAAGCAGATAAGGAGAACTTGGGACTCTACAGGGTTGAACAGGATTGTCAAAAACAGCCTTGGGGAAAAGTTTCAGCCACCGTCACAGGGGTTCTGAAGTCAGCAGCAAGGTCAGATGAGAGCCCTGGAGCTAGATTTTCCCCACTCTTTACTAGATATGCCCTGCACTTTCCTAGGTGGACTTCGAGCTGTGTTTCTAGCCAGCTAGCACACTTACAAAGATTAGGGGCCTTCAGCTGAGGTTTATTTTGTCTGAGCTTCTGTGATGAGGCTGAAAGATATAACCAGAATCACGGTCACCCCTTCTACCCTATTTGTCACTCAGAGCCTTGGATGCCCAGGAGACCATGTCTCCGAGCAGCTTACAGCCATGCCAGATGAGACATACCCATGTCAGCTACCCTGACATTTTGTTTGCATTTCCTGTTAGAAAGCGTCTGGATGAAGACAGATTCAACACATTTATATTTGCCTTTAAAATTAGCTGAGACTCAAGATGGAAGATTATTGCACCATTCATTTTAAGAGGCGATGCTTCTATTTAGCTGATGAAGATAATCTCTTATCAACAACTTCTAGTCCTGAAGTTAAGTAGCTGGTTCTTCAGTCTTTCAAGATAAGTGCATAAAAATAGAGCATGAATATCTCCTCTCTCCCTGCCTCAGCCCCCCCAGTTTGCCAGACTCCATGCTAAGGAAGCACACAACAGCCCTCTGTGGGAATGTTGCAAGGAGGTGTGAAAGAAAGTAGGGCTGCCATGATGTTCAGGCTTCCTGTAAACTTTGGGTTTCTTCCTGAGCATGGAGACAGCAGGAAAGTACCTCCATGCTCCCAACATCTGACACGAAGACACAACTTGCACAGGCTTGTAAATTCGTGGGAATTATTTTGCATGCAGTGGACTTCTGGGAAAGAGTTGAAGATGCAACTAGAAGGAACTAGCAATGGGCAGCTCAAAGCAAAACGCTGCTGGGTTTGGGGCTGGACAAAGCAACGGCTGAGGGAGGGTGGATACTGGTGCTGGCCACAGACTTGTTTTTCAGTACCACTGGTATACTTCTGATACTTAGTTTTACCTTTCTCCATCAAAGCCCCATGACGCAAGTCAGGTTTCAAGACAGCAGAGGCAACAGAGAGTTGTTTCTCTCAACACAGGGTCCTCCTTGGTGCTGCTGGATATACATCTTAGCAACTCTTTTTGCTGAAAAGACCTAAATTAAGCCTCATCTGGATAAATTCTTGCATACATACAGACTGACATCAACTAGGGAACGTCCTTTGCTTGAACTCTACTTAACATCAATATGTTTCTAATATATTCATTGGTCTATACAGAGCTCACTTAAGTGGTTACTGAATGAGACTATTACATAAAATGATCCCTGATAGAGAATCTGTGTGGCCCAGCTAATGAAGCTGACTCTGGTACACAAAGGTATACTCTCAGCATGTCAGAAGTATCTCAAACCCATAACCATTCTGTTCTCTGCCTGGACGAGCAGTTTCACAGCCTATTATGTTAGAGAAAATACAAAAGATAAAGAATGTTTAAGAAGTAGGCATATTTCCAAATAGAAACAAGCAAAACCGCAATCCTGGCCATGATGAAAGAGATAAGGTAGAAGCACAAGAATATCACACTGGAAATTCCCTGGTGTCACAAATTAACTGTGGTTTCTCAAGTTCAGACTAGTGCCTTAATGAATGCATCCTATTTCCTCTCACTTATTAAATCTTGCAGAGAAACAGCATGCACACAACGCACAATACATACTTCTGATTAGATATAAGTCTAAACAACTCCTCCAAGTAGTAGTATTTGCTGAAACTATTAAAAAAATGCGGTAGGAACAGTAATACTATTCAGATTTCATATGTGATGCTGATCTATACTCACAAGATTCAACACATCTCTGTTTCCAGTAAATATTGTTTCACACTTCATTACTTGTATAATACTGAAATTCACATATCCTGACAGATGTATTTTAGTCTTCAGAGTGTTTTTTCTCCCATGTTACTCATAAAATCACTGTGTTGGGTTTGATGGGTAGTGTTCAGCAGACAGTCTTGTTAAATCTCCTCATTTTATAGAAGCAAATGCATTTAGGGAAACCAGGGAAGCCACTCTTACGTGGGGGTATTCTAGACAGAAGAACCATTTATGACAAATTTTGGCTGCAGAACATTTCCACATTGGCATAACAAAGGTCTTTACTACTATGTGCCAAACCATCAGTTCCCAGCTAAAAGAACACAGAAGTTACAGATATCGCCATAGAGTTTCTCAGCTTCTGGGCTTACACAGACCAGAAGTGATGAAGCTACTCTTTTAAGCTATTAAATCTAGAGGATATACAGGTACAGATATACCTACAGTTCAATAAGTTTGCAAAATAGATCCAGGACCAAAATAGAAAAGAATTGACAGGATCTAGAATGAGTAAGTAGAGGAACTTTGCCTGGTTCCTGTCTGTGCTGAATCACAGCTCCCTCGATTTCCCTTTAATTCACAGGCTCTGGGTTAAAAAAAACTTGATACAATTAAAAAAAACCCCTTAAAATAAATAGACACCCCACACGCTTTTCCTAAATTTTTAAAAATCTTATAAAGAAGAGAAGAAGAACAGTATAGGGGTGTATTGAGAAAGCAGCAGTCTAGTTGACTCTGTATCTTGTCCCTGACCCTGCATCACGTACTAGAAGCTTGGGGAGCTGCAGCACAGCTCGGGGTACTTGCTGATATCAGCTGTCACCAACACCAGCCCAGGTGACCCATTACTATTCAACTTTACTACTTCAGCTCAGAACTTCTGTTTTGCTCAGTTCACTACTTTTGAAGCATTTCCAAATTAAAACCACCACAGTTAGAAAGCTCTCTTGTTAAGCCCATTTTCCAAAGGTTCCTGAAGCATTCACCTCAGAGAAACGAGCCAGCCACATCTCCACACCAACATGCAGAAGAACTTCTGCATGGTGAGGGTGACGGAGCGAGCCCTGGGACAGGCTGCCCAGGGGGGTGTGGAGTCTCCTCTGGAGATATTCCAGACCCATCTAGACACTGACCTGTGCGACCTGTTCTAGGGACCCTGCTTTGGCAGCGGGGTTGGACCTGATGATCTCTGGAGGTCCCTTCCAACCCCTGCAGTTCTGTGACTCTAGGATCTCCTGAGAAACATCCATCAGCAACACAGACAGGAATATGAGGCAACCGAGGCAATGGGTTTCACCTTAGGGAATACCTGCAGGCTGCTTCAGCACACAAAAATCAATTTAAGAAGCTGCAATGGTAGGAAAGCGATGTCTTTGTGTTTTTGAGCTGGTTGTATACATATGACATGGCACTACAAACATTTATCATCTTTCTGAAGCCTACAACTCCTTGAATGAAATAATTCCAGCCTGTTGTTTCCCCCTTCTCCAGAGATAAAGCATGTCAACTCCTCATGCAAGAGACAAGCTGCTCAGAGAAGCAGCAGACACGAACCCAGCGTCTGGGCACTGCTCAGGGCAGCTGAAAAGCCAATCTGCTTTACTGCAGGTCAGGAAGAGGCAAATGACTTCAGCCAGTTCCAGAAAGAGTTAAGTTCACAGACATCAAGTTGACAAGCGGTTGCCCAAAGGACTGGGCAGGACTGAGGCCAGGTCATGCTGGACAGGTCTGGATGCTGCTGGAGGGACACAGATGGGTGTTCAGGATGGGGACAGGGGCAGACTTGCAGGCTCTCCAGCAGCAGCATTTCCATCAAGACTGCTGAAGACAGACCATGGGGCTAGATGGGCCTCCGCTCTGACCCAGGAAAGCCAGATCTTCTCAAATCACCACAAAAAATACTTTTTACAGAATGCTCAGATAAAAGTGCATGCGACCCCCCCTGAGCTGCCTCCCTGCACGGGCTGGGTCTGTTTATTCTGGCACCCAGTTCTCAGCACCCACCCAGCTTCTGGACAGGATGCACGTAACAAGCCATCTCCCACTTTCTACTTCTACCTATTTAAAGTATGTAGTTTTGACTGTCTTGGGTTCTTAAACTTCAGTGAGGATTAAAAAAAGAGAGGTTTTATCTGAAGCGAAAAAAAAAAGATGTTTTATTAGCAAATAGGCAAAAGCATTATAAGAATGTTCAAAACTGCTTATGTTCCCACAGTACTTGCAGCCACACACAAAACTTCTCAAACTACCAGACTGCTACATGACCAAGCAGCGAACCACTGAGTGCACGAGAAGGAAGTGACTCAGACTGAAATTCATAAAGGACAGCATGAATGGGACAGGATTTCCGCTTACAGCTCTTTCTACATGGTGAGGCTCCTTTATAGAAAAATAAAATCCACCACCACCACACAAAAAACAACCCCACAAAACCAAAACCCCTTGATCCCTCCCCTCTCCAATTTGGTTTTTAAACCAGCTCTGCAGAAAAGCTACAGCATGGATTTTAAACCCGAATCCCTACAAGTCTTCTGCCTGTACAAGACATCATCCCTTCTGCCACAAAACACACTCAGAATAGCTGCTAACTTTTCAGACTGTTATAAGCCACCAGTTGGGTTTTTTCCCCTCTAAAATTGCGTATTTCCAGCATAAACTTGAAGCCTTTATTTAAAGGAGCACCTTTCAACATACAGGCACAATGCTGTCAATGGACAAGGCCAGAGGAACTGCACTTATATACCCCTAATCTGTAATTTCCCTACCAAAAAGAGGTCCTGACGTTATGCTACAGCACCGGCCTATGAGGAGGATGCATCTGAGAAGTACCAAGATGTTTTTACTGCATCATCATGCTGTACAGAGTGGCAGAGCACAGCAGAGCACGTATTGCTGGTTCTTTTAATATCAGAAGGAGGCAGTAAATTATTGACACATGGAAGAGTTGTCCTTGACCTTGCTTACTCAAGTGCATGGGCATAATACATGCAACGAGTGTTTGTACTGATGGAAAAGTACATGGTTATCTCAGGTCTCCTGGATTTATGTCAAACCTTTCCAAGGAAAAAAGCAGAGTTGCCCTTGCAATGTATACTGAACAATTTCTTCAGCGTTATTCTCACAGTAGCCCATAATAACAACCAGAATTTGGGACACAAGTGTCTGCTCCAGCTCCTAAAGCCCCGCGCCCCGGCAGGCAGCACGGCTGTCGGTGACAGCAGCGTGCCAGGAGCTGCTTCACTGGACTGATCCGACATCCCAGCACCCAGAACAAGCGCGTCAGCTACCACTGCACAAACACCCCCCCAGCCAGATGTGAAATGATAGGCTATAGACCACCACATTACAGTCTCAATTAAGAAGTTCATGCAGATGAACCCTTCACCTCCAGTTCTCCCTCACCTCACTCTAAGTTCCACTCTACATTCATACATTCTTACTTGCCTCATAAGAGCTCTTTGGCTAAATGATTTTCTAAATAAGAACTCTTATTCTCTTTTTTTAAGTAGCTTTCCCAGGCTATTCTGCAATTCCAGGAGCAGCCACACAGCACCATCAATTTTTTTACCCATTAGCAGACTTGAATCTGTAACACATCCACAAAGAAGTGCAAGTTTAAAGAGCTTTGTTGCTTTTTGCTTCTGCAACGTTCTTTTTCTTGGCTATTGTAAACACACTGGTGTTTTAGCAGCATGAACCAAAATTATCAGCTGTTCCCAGACTGCCTTTAACTCACACCCCAATTACCTGGGTGGCCACTGTCATCAGGGTACAGCTGTGTTAGTCAGGCATCAATGAATAAATCACAAAATGATCCAGGAAGAAACAGAGAAGGAGAATATAAAGCAGCAGTTATGATTAGAACCTTATAGATACCAAGGGGAAGCTTATTTTAGGGCTTTGTTTGGCAAGTTGGGTTTACTGAAGGGTGGGACAACTGATGTTTATTTGTATGGTCTCTTGTTTGGGACTTTTTCACATTTTGGGGGAAGACCCCATCATTTGCTGTTCTCAACTTTAAGGGACACCCTGGCTGACAGACTGGATGTGCTGTAGCCCTGACTTCACTCATTTCTTTCCTGGCATTTTGAGAGCTTTCACACTGCTCTGCTGGAGCACAGCAGACCTCTCCAAGAGAAAAAAAAATAGATACAAACACAAGGATCACAGGAAACCCTTAAGCTTATGCATCTTTAAATGAAATCTAGCTATTTTATAAGTGACCATCCAGGCTGACTCAGTACCCACTGAAATTATAGTGACATTTAGCTATTAAGACTGTATTTTATTTCAGGTCTTTCCCATGGGTGTTTCCACACACCTCATGTATTCCACCACAGACTTGAGTAAAAACATTTTAAATAAAAATAAATAAGAAAGCGAAAGTTCACATCATAGAATCACTGAGTATACTGAGTTGGAAGGGACCCATAAGAATCATCGAGTCCAACTCCTATATAAGCTAATTTACAAGAAATAATTAGGAAATCTAATGCAGTGATTGCCTTGAATTAAAGCATTCCCAAATAGAATCAGCAAGGAACTGTAACAACCCCAAAACACAGCTGCAAATCTTCATTCCTTGCCATGCCAGCATCACTTTTTCCTCTTCAGTTATTAAGGTAGTTTTCATGATTATTTCAGTTTACATGTCACAAGTCAAAGTACACAGCCAAATTCACACACACAACATAGAAATAATGGAAACCCGTGCTGTAATCAAAGGGGAGACTTCAAAGCATGCTACCTTATAAATATCTTATTTATGCTGGGTCTAAGCTTGCTTACTCCATAAAAGTTTGTTGAGCCCCTTGGAACCGTCCCTGTCATCAAGGAGGCAGGCAGGGAAGAGAAAGGCTTAAAGGTACAACGGATTATAACAAAGTACTGAGTTTAACTTAGGTACAAACAGCTATCTGCATAATAGCTTGTGATAAATGAGATTTGTTAGATGAATGACCTACTGTTTTCTTGTAAAATTTTTAAATGATAAGCCCCCAAAAAACATTTAAGAAAATTATTCCCAAAGTAGTCATATTTATTTGGCCACTAATTCCAAAGGCTAAGATTAAGCAATTTCTTCTCAAATGACTTGTCTCAATTCATGGTACTTCCATTGAACTTTCACATCAACAAACTTGTTTTTTTCAGTGATGGTGTCTAAACCTTCTAATAAGTTTACCACATGTACCTAGGAGTTACAAAGCAGTGCTACCTAGTAGTCAGGTTTTGGTCCAGAAGGATTTTTGTGAAGAGCCAAGATGCTTTCATGAAGAGCAAAATAAAACCAAGAACTTGCCTACAAAACGCATTTCTGTTTCCAGCAGATAAAAAGAGAATGCTGCTGCATCTACCAGGGAGTAGTCATGGAAGATGGGGAGGCAACTGGTTCATCTTACAAACCAAATACAGTATAGCAAGCTCAACGTTTACACTGAAGTTCACACTGTATTAACACTGTCTTTACGTGTGGGTGGTAGTGTTTTTTGGCATAGTTACTAGAGCCATATACAAGCACTCGTAAGCTGGAAAGGTGCAATAAAAAATGAATTAAAAATAAATAAAACTCTCTTTACCATGTGGGTCTTGTTCACTTGACTTTGGGCTGCTCCTTGCTCTGCGCTCGGGTTTCTTTACCGCTGGAGCTCCCCCGCCGCCTCCTCCGCTGCTCGCTCCATTGTGGCTCTTTGCATAACCATTATACACAGTGGCACAGCCGCCTATATGGCTTTTGTAGATGGATGAAGGAGGACTATTCAGACGGTTCTGGCGATCAATCTGCCTGTCTTTGAGTTTTTTGTGCTGTGGTTTGCTGTACTGATCTTCCCTGGTAATATAGCTGGACATCCCATATAGTGGTATGATTTCTGAAATGAGAGAAATCACCCCCGTTAACTCAGAACAACAGGAACACTTGAATTTCTTCCAGGAAATGGAATTCCTGGCTATCTCTAAATGAAACAATGCCAGATTTCTCCTGAGATGGATCTTACAAGGAACCAAGGGAATTTTTGCATTAAAAATGCTTTTCTACTGGATTGATCCATTTTTTTGGGGTATTATATTAAATGTGCTCATTTGCTGTTTGAGATTTTTAAACTTGCTGGATAGGCACATGCAAACAAGTAAAATAAAGCAATTAGGGTGATAGTTTTCCCCTCTTTTTCAGTCTTCTGGGGACACAGAATTTAAGGAGAAATCCAGGGAATCTGACATTTAGGAAAAGCATTCATAAGCTCACAGCAGTTTAGCAGTTTCTTCCCCAGGGCTGGACTGGACCGAAGCAGTTGGGATGCCCTGGTTTCACACTCTCATCTCTGACTAAATGCAATTTGATTTCCCAGTATAAAAAGACTTTACAATCATGTAAACTCTTCCTGCCTAAGGAGAGAAGTGCAGCATGTAGTGGAAGTTTTGGGTAAGTAAAACTAAGTAATGCCTGAGAAATATAATAAATATTGTTATGTACACTTCAAACACACCTCCTTAAATACAACCCTCCCTTTCCCCTCCAAGAAGGAATTTCTCTACCCTGAGGCAGGTCAGCTTGCAGGAATCTTTTCTCTATAGTTCAATCGTTTTTGCGCTTCACTTTGAGTCTGACTTGAACAAACTCATGCCCAAAGCAACATTTTTTTTTGCATTTTTTAGCAAAATAACAACTGACACTTGATATAGACTTCATCTTCATTTTCTATACCCATTCAGAAGCCACTGTACAGATTTCTGAAGTGAACAAGCATCCTATCCAGCTGCCTGAAGCCCTGTTTGAAAGCTGAGATTGCCATCCAGACTGTATTACATTTTTCCAAGTTGTTTCAACTAGCCAGATTTTCCTCCTTTGCTGTTTCAGTGTGTCTTGGCCTTCATCTTTCCTTACCTAGCTACATGGCCCCATTTGTATTCCTGCAGCATCTAGCTGCCTAAAACCAGCGTGACACAAACACACACAGCACTTGTTCAAACTGTGGGTCACTGTACAGCAAATGGGAACTGAAAATTGATACCCATCAGTACAATGGTCACCACTTCAGTTATTCCAGTGTTACAGGTATAGGGCATCTCAGTAAAGCAACCAAGGATGGTTTTTTGGGGTGGTTTAAGTTCAACCAGCTTCCCTGTATCTCCAGACTACAGAAATATTGAACACCTACTTACCTAGCAGCCCTGCGTTCACTTAGCACGCTACCATGTCTGCATGCAAGACTTTGACAAGCAATCGTACAAACCATCCTGTTCCCTGTTCAGGGGAAAAGTCCCTCTCCCGTGTACCTGGCTGGCTACACTGTCCTGCTGGTTTTCTGAGCTTCCTACTTCTCCCCCTCCCAGCACAATGAAGTTAAATGTCAGCTATAAGGGCCCATTCGTCACTAGAAAACCAGGTCTGTTGTTCAACAGAGAAATAGCATCAACAGATCAATAGTTCCATCTCTTTCTGCCTCTTCCTTCCCACTCCAGCAGAACCTCACTTCTGCTGATGTCGCTTAAACATGTTCTTTAGAAAGGCTCTTAGAGTCCAGGTAGCTCAGCAGTAACGTAAAACCATGAATCCCAAAGAGCTTTCCATGTTAAACATCTCAAGGAGCTTTGCTGATTACTTTTTTGGTTAACACCCTCTTCCAGATTACACAGAGTTATCTCCAGGGTGGCACAGACAACAGCACACAGTTCAGACAGAAATATGCCCCTTTCACTCCTTTTCTTGCAATTATTTACTCATGGCCTGATTAGGGTTGCCATGCTACCCTTTGGTATCAGACAATCCTTTTCAGTGACTTACTGCACAGTCTCAACCAGAATAACAAACAGAAAATGCCTGTTATTTCTTGGAAAACCATGACTGGGGGGCAGGAGGCACATTATAGCCAACAGGAAGCGGCATCCAGCTTTTCCCACTGGGAATGACTGTGGCAAGCCGCGCTCAGGTCTAGCCCTCCATCCTCATTCCCAAGCCAACACTGACACAATTTGCCTCGGTTTTCTGTACAGTGCTGCATCTTGATGCAGCAAGAGCAGCGGGCATGACTCATGTCCCTAGCTTGGAGCAAGGGATGAGACATTTTTTCCCCAGTGCATTTACAAATAAAGTTAAAATTAGGTTTGTTTCTACAATCTAGTGTGGCAACACAGGATTGGCCTGCACTGCTTTTCTGCTCTGGACATTAATGAAGGTGGCTCCATCCATGTGGACAAAAGGCATTCTACAAGTTCTCCAATTAATTTCCACTCTTGGTTTCGCTAGTCCTTAAAACTTAGCGAATACAGGTGTGAATATACTGGTACCTTCCAGCTCACCTTGTTCTCCATATATTGTAGGGGGAAGATGATGCTGTGGGAAAAACTGCGGTGGCATGTCCCCAGGTCCAGTGACAGGAGGATAAAAAGCCGTATGAGAGTTGTGAATGAAATGGGGATGGTGTGTCAGGTACGGAGGTAAGTGATGGGTTGGAGAGATGGCCGAAGGATAGCTAGGAGGATAACACTCTGGAGACTGGGGGGTAACCACCACCCTCCGTACGCCGGTGTTGTCTTCTATCACCTGGAAGGGAAGGCAGGGAAACGAGCACGTTATGCAGCATCGGAACCAAACGTATTTTTAAACCAGCCCTGTTTATGGTTTGTTCTCCCATCAGCAAGCGGTTGGTCCTCAGGTTTAATTCATGAGCACGTTTCTAAAATTAATATCAGCAGAAGCAATCATGGTGGTGATGTGGCTTTTCCTGGCGACTCGGATAACCACGCTAATCACTGGGAGCCTTACTGCTGCTAGCAATAACTATGTGGGTAAGAGGCAAAATAAATAACCTGCACTTAGGGAGTAAAACAATTGAAAAAAGGAACACAGTGCACCAAAATAAGAGTACTCATCAGGACCAACCTTACCTTCTGCACATACAATTCCTACCACTCGTTTGGGCAGCGCTCAGGGTGACTAAGAGAGTTAGTAACAGCTGGAAATCAGCTGGCACCACTGTTGCGGAGACGCTGCGTGTGGGCACAGAGACATGTACTCTACAGCAACCTGTTCTGCTGACACACGTACGTTTGCAAAAGAACTGCTCTGGTCACAAGAGGTGTCTGTTCAAGACAAATCAGACAGCAGAGGGGGTTTTCTGCTTCAGAGCTGGTCTGTCTGTCTGTGCAAATCAACTCTGGAATATGCGTAACCTGGCCCCAAAAGCCACAGTCAAAGCATGTAGAAACAGACGTAGGAAGGTGGAAATATGCTGAGGCTGAAAAACGTTTCTTCAGCTTATAACTTTTCCAGAGCTATATATCTGGAGAACAGTCAACCAGCCAAATTTCAGGCCAGATTTAGGAGCCAAGCTTTTCTTGAAGCTTATTCAAAAAACTTCTGCCATTTCTGCAACTTCTAACTACAACTGTGTAAGGGCAAGCACTATCTCTTGACTGTGTACATTGACATGCCTAAGGCAGAAAAGCATGAAGGAAGCACAGTTTAGTTTTGTACAGCAAACAGCCTATTAAAAACCTAATTTTTTTCTAAACTGAGGATGCAGATGGAATCCTGTGTTGTATGAGGCAAGAGGATGAGCATCAAGGGCACCTGCCACAAGATGCAGCCGCTCTCAGCTGACTGTCACCAACATCAGCTGGAGTCATTTTCCCTCCCCAGCAGCAGCAGAAGACACTCTGCTGTGGATCCCCACACTCCAGCGACTCATCACATCACAGTGCCTTAGCCTAAACCACAGAGATAAACCTGCTGCTGCTGTCGGCTGCAGTGACAAGTTGAGTCCAAGAGGCGATGCCCATAGCCCTGAGCAGCAATGTTCCAGTAAACACGAGACCAGGCCTCAGGCATCAGCTGAGCATGTTATCACAGGGTAAAATTTAACTATTATTAGCTGACCCACTTCCTTCCTTAGGCCACGCGTGTCCGAGGTTAGATGAATTTACGCCTATTAGCTACGGGCTGTGACCTCAGACATGGACAATTCCTGTGCATTGGTTGGCCTACAGAATAAAATTTTCTGTGGAAAGTTAATTCACTCACTTGTAATTGACGTTTTACATTAAAACAACGTGTTGCTTGCTATGCTGAGTAACCAGAATAGGAATTGTTTAGCTTAACATACTTGATCCCAACCTCAGAGTTACAACCTCAGCCAGCAATTTGTCATCTGCTAGCTTTACATTTCAAAGGCTTTACAGAGACCTCAAAAGACAGCTGAACCTCAGAGATTTACGTTATCACATCAGCTTAACTGCTGCATTTTCAGGCCTCCCATTTCTGCTACCAGTTCTACTCAACCTTCGCAGCATCTCCGATCCTGGGGCCAGGTCTGAAACCCACACCCCAAAACCGGGAGCAAATAAAACCCTGACCAGATCAGCACTAAATAGAAAATGAAAATTACTCTTTTCAGACTGTGTACAGATGTTAGACTCAACTCTCGTAGGACCTGGCTCACGCTCTTATTTGAGACAAGCAAGTTCTTACATCTTGATGGAGAAAAGTTGTCATCAGGGCTTTAACTAGCCCAAACCTCAAAGAGAACTTCAGCCTTCTGGGGGGTAAAAGTTCCTATCTGTGCACCCAGACCAGACCACATGTGTATTCTGTGTCCTAGTGAAAAATGAGTATGTTAAAGAACAGATTTAGACAGAAAGTTTGTACTCTGTAGCAGCACAGGTTGTAAAACCATGCTTCAAGTTATTAGGATTTCTTTCTGAAACATCTAGAGGAGGAAAGCTCAGAGTTCCTTCAAAGACCTTTTTGATGAAATTATACTGTTAGATCAAACTATAAAATACTAGCAGTAGCAAGAGAAAAGCCAGAGACTGGGGGATGAGCCAACCTTCCAAATGACTTTCGTCAAAAAGCTAAGAGGCTAACATTAATATCTTTTATTTGTCTCCTCCCAGGCCACGAACGCTGACAGCATTCTTGTTACCTCATGTCCTCAATGCTCCAAATGAACACAGAAGCACAGGGGACCCTCCAAAAAACAACGTTATTTCTCTATCCTCCCTAAATAAGGAATTCTAGATCTATATGTAATTGCTGTACACGCAATCTTTAAACATGCTGTTCTGTCCCTAACAGATTGTAAAGCTAGTAATTCGATGTATTAGGTGTTAAGTGCACTACAGAGCTACAAGCAGGTTAAGACTGTAGGTATCTCTTGATGTGTAAAACCTGTAGTGGGTAGATTATCTTAGTGCCACCGTGGGACCAATTGATGAAAGATGGAGTAAATTAGTCTTGATCCATTAACGTAAATCACATCACTTAGCAGAGGTTAAATTTAGCTATTTAAAGAAGAAATCTGCAATTCTTTGCACGTGCTTAAAGAGCTGTTTGTCATGAAGATCATAAATTCATCAGGAAACACGCTGCCTGCTGAACTGTCTCTACTTCAGTGCCCAGAAGCAACAAAATCCTAATCCCAGTTGAGGTCTCTGGATGCAACTGGAATATTAAAAGTAATTGCTACACCTAATTTATATTTACAGAAAAGAAGTGTCTCTGGTCATTTAGCACCTAGAGAGAAGCGTTCATCACTCAGTCACTAGGTAAACTGTCTTTGGCTGCTATTGTTTGTGCCTGCTGGTGTAGCTGGCATCCTGCCTCAGTAACAATATTATTATAGCACAGCTCTGTGTGGGGGTTTTCCATATTTTAAGGAGCTTAATTGCTGAGTGAGGTAGGTAGGTGATCCTTCAGGAGAACCTGGATGAACATTACTCACACACAATAAAACTGCCTTCCTCATCCATTGCCACGTTTTGGTAATACCATTTTAGCTGTTACTTGCTATGCATTAAAGATATTACCAGAGCCTAACTAGAGATAATTCACGTAGCTCAAAGTACATCACTGCTCCACCTTTTTTCTCCACTGAAATTTAATCCTACACTCTCAAGAAAAGGACAGGGAGGGTAATTTTGCTGAGGTTAACTGCACTTGTATTTTGTGAGTTCCAGTTAAAGCAATACAATCACTCTCATACCCATTAAGTAAATGTGTGCTACAGAATAATATGGCAATATGGAATTAATTTCCATTTGTTTTCCAAAGAAAGTTTTCATATTTCACTTAAACTTTGTGTGCTAGATCCAGGAAGGACATCTGGAGTGTGGCCACTGGGTGGGCCACGACCAATACTTTGGGAATTTCATAAAGTAAATTTGCAACTTCATTCATAAATCAATCTGTACCAGAACACAGTACAGAATGAGCTCACCCGCAGGGAACTTGGATGTCAACATTTTATTTATTCACTTAATTTATTAAGGATATCAATCCAAGTTCATGCCAGCCCTGGCAAGTCTGCAACACTATCTTTGCCATCCATCGCATCTTATACCTGTACCTTGAACCTGGAAAATATGCAGATGAACACCTAGAGTGCTGGCAAGAGTGTCAGGGTATTTTAAATCTAGAATGATACGGATCTTCAGGGCCAGTGCTCATGAACTTAAGAGGATCATCACTTTACAGCTCACTCCATGTCAGTAAGAGATCTGGCTTTCTCCATGTCAGTACAAGACCTGCACAGCTTTCCCTGTGCTCAGAGTGTCAGGGAAGATCACCCTGTTCAAGGATGACTCAATCGATCGCTGTCTCCAAAACGTGCAGAGAAGCTCTGTGAGCAGCAAGCCACAGAAAACCAAAGAGTTTGTGTCTAAAAGCTTATTCTAGCCATACATGGTTTTGGAGAGCTCCTCTCGCAGGGCAGAGGACATACCCAAGACCAAAATCCAGACTCCCAAGGATGTGATGGATTTTCTACCACTTTAATCATCATTTAAAGACTTTTCTCTCCCTAGAAGTTATGTTCTAGTTCTGACAAATGCTGTGTCTTGCTGCAGGAATACCACACTGCCGGACTGTGACTTGGGTTGCCTAGTTCTGACTGTACTACCACAACATTACCTCCTGACAACAGCAGTCTTATCAGAACTATGCATACTTCATGCTTCAACCAGTAAATCAGTCCTTCAGCCTTAATATATCTGTGGCAGAGACACATGTGAACAACTCTGTAAATAAAAGCAAAGATGATGTTTCATGCCAAGTTTTCATGTCCAACTACACGCAAGTAATTCCTCAAACTCCAGTGGAATTGCTCCAGATTTATTTCAGAGAACACACTCCTCGGCCAATAGCCCTAAGCAAACAAGTTCATGACCATGCTATTTGGTATTTCCATTTTGCTAGTTCTCCTCACTAAACCACCCCAAATCCTCCTTCCCTCCCAAGGCACTGGGTCACAGAACTCACGGGCACAAAGCCTCTGGTGGACATGGGCATTGTCCCAGCCTGCCCTGCGGGATTCATGCGATGAGGAAGCAGCTCCACCCACAGCTTGAGCAAGGATGGACATTAACAGCTGGTGCCTGGCTCCCAGTAAGCTACAAGAGATGCTCCCTTCTCCTTCAACATCAACAGTTGAAACCAAGACTGTTGACTTTGCAAGCATTTACTATGAATTCCTCTACCATGCCACCTTCCACAAATAGCTTTTGCAGTAGCAGTACTGTCCACCAAGAGCACAGCCAGGAACTTTTCCTCTCTTTCATATTTAACTAACCCTTGGCCAACAAAGAATTGCAGAGTCATGAACTCTGATCTGATAGCTCCTATCTGCCAGAGGGGCGCAGAGGTTTGTCTGCCAAAGAGGTTTTGTCTGCAAAATAACGGGCTGTATTGAACCACTCACTGAAAGCAAAACCATAGCATGGAAGGTCTGATCTGTATCAGTACAGGCTGTATCAGCACAGGCTGGGGGATGACCTGTTGGAGAAGAGCTCTGTGGAGAAGGACCTGGGGGTCCTGGTTGATGACAGTTTGGCTATGAGCCAGCAGTGTGCCCTGGAGGCCAAGAGAGCCAATGGGATCCTGGGATGCATCAGGAAGAGTGTGTCCAGCAGGTCAAAGGAAGTGATCCTCCCCCTCTACTCTGCATTGGTCAGGCCCCACCTGGAGTACTGTGTCCAGTTCTGGGCTCCCTGGTATAAAAAAGACAGGGACCTTCTGGAGAGAGTCCAGAGAAGGGCGACAAAGTTGATTAGGGGTCTGGAGCATCTCCCCTATGAGGAAAGGCTGAGTGAGCTGGGTCTGTTCAGCCTGGAAAAAAGAAGACTTAGGGGGAACCTAATTAGTGTTTATAAGTATCTTAGACATGGGATGCAGGGGGAATTGGCCAGCCCCTTTTCAGTGGTCTGTGGGGACAGGACAAGGGGCAATGGCTGTAAGCTGGAGCATAGGAAGTTCCACACCAACATGCAGAAGAACTTTTTCACAGTAAGAGTGACGGAGCAGTGGAATAGGCTGCCCAGGGAGGTGGTGGAATCTCCTTCTCTGGAGATATTCAAGTCTCGTCTGGACGCCTATCTATGTGATATGAGATAGGGAGCCTGCTTTGGCAGGGGGGTTGGACCCGATGATCTCTTGAGGTCCCTTCCAACCCCTAAGATTCTGTGATTCTGTGATCTGGTTGTGTGGATTTGTCTTCTATTAATTTCCTGGAATTTTTTCCCACCCTGGCTAAGCCTCATCATTGGGAACATCTCTTCAACATCAAACCTGGCTTCTAGTCACAACTAATACGGGCCTTGAAGTCCAGAAATAGAGTCCAACTCTTTTTCTGCTGCTTCCAGTGGAGCTGATCTTGAGGGGCTCGTGACCTCCTGCCAATTTGTTGCTGATCATTTTCACATCGCCAAAGAGGTAACGAAGCATCATTTTAATCCAGGGTTGCAATCACCAGATAATAAATGTAATATTTAAGGCTAATACTTCCAGCTCCAACAGGCCTGGCATAACAAAATAGAGAATGATTTCATGCCTTTTTTTAACAGGCACTGTCACTTCTCTGTAAGGGTATCTGCTTTCTGCCTTCTTAGATGCACACTTCAAAACAAAAATCAAATATATTTTGGTTCCTATCTCAGAGTGCATTAACTCTCTTTATGGCCCTTTCCTTGCTTTCTAAATTTGCGTTCCTCATCATTTACGATAAAACAGAGTTTTTAACAAGGCAATAGGCAAAAGTAAGAGCAAGGAAGGCAAGGACATGTATTACAATAAGAACTAATTTGATTACGGCACACTTTCAACTACTATTTAATATGAAGCAGTCTGAAAGGCAAGAGGTTCACTCACCACACAGAACACACATCCTCCTTCCGAAAAGCACTGAATACAGTGTTTTCTCCTAAAACTTCACAACCTATTTCCAGCTCCTTGGAAAAATTTCATCAGACATGGGTTTTTGGTCAGGTTGTTTTGGTTAAGGAACTACTTAAAGACTCCTTTAGTGGAATTATGATGGTACCCCACAAAAAGCATTAATGAGGAACTGGGTTCAGACAGATACGACCAGAGTGACTTTCATCACTCGTGTTTGGAAAGCACTGCAGTTATCCCCAGCCGTTTGCCTTAGTGCAGGGGATGCCAGGTATAACCAGTTCAGTAACAACGAGGTGTTAAAAGTTATTTCAAAGGCAGGGTAAATCTTTCCCCAAATTCCTCTGAGGTTTGTTAAATTAGGTGGGTGCCTGAGGAGTATTGAAGAGCACTGCATCACTGTCCCAAAGCGTACCCCAAGCTCCCACCTCAGGATGCTCAAGGAGCAGGAGGAAGCTGGGCCACCCTGTGTGCTCTCCCTCCTAGGCTGGCCAGCAACATCCCCCATACTTGTGGCACATTTTCACTCTGTTCAGAAGTTAAAATACCACAGAATGATTGCAGTATTTTGTGGGATTTAAGTATGACGCCATCCACAATTTTTCAGAATTACACAAGCTCACATGTTTCCCAGGGAGGGGAGGGAATTCCAGGACATCATCCATTTTCTGATTAACAAGATGTCAAAACACACACATCAGAAGTTCCTAAGCTATTCATCAAGGATATATGAAATATTCTGTATACTTTAAATGAAGCATTCAGTCCAGTCCAGGTCACAATAAAAGCCCTGAAATTACTGAATTTATTGTATTATTCACAGCTATTCTGCCTTACATCAGCCTATTTTTTCCTTCTTCCTTCCTTGAAAATGAGTCTAAGCTTTTCAGAAGACAGAAGGAACATCATCAATCTGGTCATCTGAAGTGGTTATTTACACAGAGGAGCAGTAGCTGTTCAAGAGTTCCAAAACTTAACAGCTTTGTGAAAAGCTTTTTCCATAAATAGATAATTAAATCACATTTATTCTTGAAAACAACCCAAAACCCCTAGCTCTTTATATGATGCAGGATGCCTGCTGCAGAGATACTAAGCATCAGCAACATCCTTTATAGCTACAGTGGCTCCTCCTCTCATTTTCACCTCCCTCCTACCCCTTCTGACTGCTGTCTTAGAACCTAAGGCATGACCTAAGATGGACTTCTCTCCTCCTTCCAGAGGGGAAAAAGTTGTCCATGTAGGCTCAGCATGACAGCATGGCTTTCACTAGTGTCTAAAATACCACCTGGTAAACATACCCATGTGTGAAGGTGCACACACATGCTCACTTGTGCAAACGTGTGTACTGTCAGTGAAGAGGAGCAGGAACAGAGTTCATTACCATTTTCATTAATATTTTGAAGTTATTCAGTAGACATCTCTATATGGATCAATGCTATTGCTTTGACATGCATTTTAGTTCTTCAAGAAGCATACCTGTGAGATATAACCGGGAGGCACGTGAATAGGGGGGATGGATCCATTGGGTGACACCATGGGAACCTCTGCTGGTCCTAGCAGGAAGAGAGAAAGAAGACGAGAGTTTCTTCAGTTAAAGAAAAAAGGCAAAATTGCTCAGAAAAGGCTAAAAATAGCTTTATTTCTGAAGCCTGCAATAACAGAATGAGCAGCTCCACTAAGTTCTGGTATATGGAAAATGTCTTGTGCCATCATTCTGAGAATAAGATCATTGTTCAATGACTTTACCATATATTCTGTTGAAATAATATTTTCATCATAAAACAGCTAAAACATAGACTTTATATTACCCACTGATCAACTTATACAGCATTAAGCAGTAACACAATATGTCCTTTAGCAGCCCACAATTCCTATATTGAAATCTGGTTAAGTTATTCTTGTCGAAGGCATGGGAGCAGAGAACAAAGCAGAAACTGTGCAGCCTGGAATTAGGCAGCTCCCAAGGAAAGCGTCCAATTGTAAGGGGGAAAAAAAAAAATCCACATATGTGAAAAACTATCTATCTATTTAAGAATGCACAAAGACCAAATTCATTATCTCAGCTATTCAGACTAACCTTGGAATGTGGTTATACAAGCAAGAAGCTTATGGTTTCCACTCTGAAATCCAGCCCTGAACATGCAAGTTGAATTTTGAGGCACCAAGTACAAGTATAACAAAGCAAGTGCCATAACCATTTGCTTTTTACAAACAGAGCCTCACAGCTGAAAGAAAAGGTCTAGATAAAATGGGAATAGTTCATTTGATTCAGCCATTAAAATCAGGAACACCACATGAACACTCAATAAACAAACCCCCCCAAACATCAGACAGATGTGTGCAATGAGTTTACTACTTCAAAAAGGAAAAGCTCATTTCATTACGTTTCCTTATTGCATATTAAAACATTCACACCAACCTGCCCATCAGCCCATTTGCTGTGGGATAAGAAATGCTCATGGCCAAAACTCTTATGAAGAGCTCCCAGAGAACTGTGCGCTGTATTGCAAAGCCAATGTCAGCTTTGGCTCACAAGACAAAAGGTAACTTCCTGAGGGAGGAAACCATCTACCACCTTCAAACTGTATCACATTCTAGGTAAAGTAGCAGAACAATAAAACAGATGAAGGACTCAGGCACAGAAGGGATGCAATGGCCCTCAGGAACGACTGCTCCTAAAGTTTAGACAAATCTAACGAAATTTGCAGAAACCAAGTAAGCCACAGTCTGATATCAGCAAAAACCAGCCCACAGTAAAGCACCACAAAGTCATCCCCTATCCACAGATATTTCATACACCTTAGACTGCTTATCCTGCAACAAGCAGGACTTCCCAGCCTCCCAAAATCCAAGCTACACACAGAAACCTGTCCGAGTTATTTATATTTTCTCTGATCTCGGTTCGTTTTCTCTATCAAGCTATTTATAGACTAATCAGCACATAAGGTTTTAAATAGTCACATCTAGATTTCAGATATGGTAATTTATCATCAAACGTATTAAGCACGTGGAAACTGCTAAGTTTAAATGAAAAGAAGTAATTTTAGGTGTGTGGTTCTGCCGCTCTTCTCACTTCCCTCAATGACATAGAGAACTTTACCTATACCACAGCCCCAGAAAGAATAAAAGAAGTCTTTATTACTTCTTATTCAGCTCATACGGGTGTGCCCCCAAGCCTTGTCCTATCACCTTTTCAACATATTTTGTCCCTCCAGATAGCACAACATTTGTGTGTGAATAGAGAAAACCAAAAAATTCCCATAAGCCACTACTGGGGGGAGGAAGGGGCTGCCATCTGAACAGCTCGATTTAAAGCCCTCAGAAATAAAAAGGGACGACCAGTTTAGAAGGAACTTTACAGGAATATTGTTTGAGTAAATGTGTTTTCCCTATCAAAAAAATAAACTTCTCTGCAAGTTTCTTCTGAGGAATAGGGGGGGTTTATTTCTCCCTCAATCTGCTTTAGTCTACACACACTGCCAAGTTTCACTCCACAGTAAGCTGGCCAGTGTATCTATACTTATCGGCCAATACCAGTAAACACACGTAGTAGGTAAAATTAATAGTCACTTAAATGGGACTCATTCCTTGTCAGTGACTTCTCAACCTGAAAAAACTGCAAGAAAAGAGTCATTATAAAATGAAAAAAATCCACCATTTAAACAGATGATGATTTAAATGTTGCATGTAAATGTTGCTTAAATAGAATAAAGCTTTAATATTTAGCCTGTCTCAGCTGTCTACTCACAGTTGCATCAGCCCTACCCCATCTTTCTCAAAAATAGGTACTCTGACTTGGAAATATACCGAAAAATGGATCAGTTTGAGAGTTTCTGCATACAGATCAGGCAGTCTCCATACGACAACTGAGAAACACTTGCATGCCTTGTATCTGTTCTCCTAAACCTTGTGCCAATTGCTCATATGGAGCAGCGATCTACTCGCAGGAAGAAATCAAACTCCCACACCGATACTGTTGACTGTAACACTTCCAGTCCAATAAAAAAACCCCAAAACTGTTTTATCATCAAAACGTGCTCTGCGCAAGACGATTCTTCACCTCGTGTATGACCCACAAACTGTTAAAGTCGTTTGGGTAACAGGTTTTAGAAGAATGACAGCCTGGTGATTTGCAGCTAGATTTTGTTTCCAGTGCTTTGATTTCAAGGCTAGCCAAATGACTTTAGCATACATTATTTCATTTCTCTCATCACCGGTACCAAAACAACTTCAAGTGGTAGCAAGTAAAATACAGACCCAACTCCACAGCATGATGAGCCCAGGATTTATTAAAGACTATTCTTGCCGTGAAAACACTCTCCAATTAACGCAAAAACAAAACCAAACCTTTTGGGGTTAGGGTTGGAGTATTTTTGGTCATGTCAGGTAAGTTTGAGCTGTTGAAAAGCAGACCTTTAGAGAAGGAAGCTCCTCAGCTGCTTGCACACACGGGTTGGAGATAAGTAATGTGTCCTCTAGAGAAACAGAACTCTGCAATTTTTAATTGAAGCTCGTTGCACAATAGCAAACTTAATTTAAATGGGAAAAAGTCTGTTCCAACATGGATGCTGTATGCTGAGAGGAGCTCACTTTAATACTTTTCGAACCTGTTAACAAACCCAGGCTGTCTCCTGAGCTCATAATGAAACCGAACCAGAAGAGCATTGGCCACCTCTGCTGACAAAGCAAGAATCCAAATTCCACCCCAAGCTCTGACACCATAAGGACACAGCACCTCCATCAGCTTCTGGACGGCTGCCCAAAACCATCCAAAACCTAGGAGTAAGGAAATTATTCCTGTCCTCTGAAATGAGGAAAAGCAGAAGAAGCATGGGGCTGAAGGAAGGCACCACAGTCCGTCAGCCGGGCAGGTGACATACCACACTTGACCCTAGCAGCAAGAGCACAAAGTCTTCCTATTTCCAACACATGTTAATAATTAAGGGACAGTAAAAGAAGCAACTCAGTCTCATACTGTGGCAGAGCTAATTAACAGCTTGACACCCCAGTAAGAGCCTGTCTTCCTCTTCCAAGCCACATGCTCCCTCCTTTGTGCCGCTCCGTTAGTCCTTTGACGGTGTGCAAGCTAATTATCTTAACCATTTTAGATGGCCAAAAAGGCTTTTGCAGATCTATTGCCTTTTAAAAAAAAACCCTGCACACACAGCCTAACAAAAATGACCATTTACTCCATTCCTCCTCATACCATGGTATATCACATGAAGTTGTAGGCTAAAGCAAGTCTCCCTCCCATCCCTGCCTCCCACCTCTTCTGCCAAGAGGATGCTTCTGTCACGGAGAGATTGTCAGATCTCTTGGCCACTTATTCCATCAGGAATAATGTCACAATGTGCTTGAGAAACTTCTGACCCAAGTATGCTTTCTTCTTGTTCCTGATTGACCTTTTACACACGCATTCAAGATCACTGTAGTTTAATTAAGGTTTTTTCCTTACAGAAGCCAAAATTCAGGATTTCAGTTCCTCCAGCTATAACAATGCATACTTCCCATTTCTTGCTTTCCACCCGACTTAACTTTGGTATCAAGTTCCTATTCTGAGACCAGTTGCTGAAAATTCCCCAATTCCTTAATTTCTCAGCCCTGTTCCCAGCAAACACATACCGACTTCCCACTTCACTCCACAGTATCTCTATTTAGCAGGGAAACAATATGAAATTTAGTGATTTAGGCACAATGTACTCAGTCTGTGCATTTTACCAGCGAAACCCTACTGCATTAAGTAAGTAGAAAGTGAAATCCAGCCAGGTAAATGCATTATATTTTATAAAGCTTAACAATTATAATCAATCCATGAAAAAAACTCATTATGCCTCCCTCTGATTTGCCACAAAGGCAGGATCACATCTTTCACACAGGGCGCTGCTGCAGAAGTGAACCTACGGAGCAAGAGATGTGACCAAACGAAAAGGGAAGATAATTAAAGGGCAAATTGGCCTGCTTTGCTAAAACAAATGACCCAGGGCTTGCTGACCTTGGCCAGGACCCAAGGGTTTGCATTTTCACATGGATGAGCAGCTGTTGCGGAACAATTTCCTCAATAAAATAAGCACAAACAGGCTCCCTGTTGCTGTCAGGCACACGTGTCTTCTCCCTGCGCTTGGTTCTTCTCAAAGCAGCTTATGGACCAAACAAGGTGATGACAAGGAAAACAAACCAAACAAAAACCCAATCCTGAATTCTTTCATCATCTTCCTTCCTTTGCAGCAGAGGTGTGGGGAGTGTGTGTGTCTTTCCCTTTTGGCCACAGCCTAAACCTGCTTGTTGGCATGAGGTAGCATGGAGACATCAGACCACTTTATAAATACCTTTCAAGTAGGTTGTACAGAGCTTTTATATATAAATACCACCACAGTTGGGAGGTGGGATCTCTCCTAGAGAGGAGCTAATTCAGGAACCGATTAGCTCTGCTCACGTATGGTAAAAGGCAGAGGAAGAGTCAACTCCCAGCTGTCCTTGAGTTACTGGGACGTCAAGATCCACATACTTTGTCCTTAGAGGAGCGTAAAATTATAATTAAAGCAACTCCACGTTAAGAGGGAGAAGGAGGAGAGGCTTTTCTAGTACTAAGTGCTTCTGGGGGTAAAATAACAGCTTAAAAAAATACCTTTGGAGCGGTCTGAAATGCCAGGAAAAAATCCCACCTATGCTGCATTCCACTTGCTACAGGTGGGGTTGTGAAAGGCACAAAAATAACGTTATTGATACAGCTTATCAAGGCAGGGGTCATACAGGGCCACAGGGTAAGTAAAAGCATCCAGCACTTGGCCATCCCCACGGCACCAGCTCGTGCCTGAAGGATAGCAGCATACAGTAAGTTTTATACTGCTTGGGCATTACATATTTATCAATTTTTTGAAGACAACCTCTCCTGCACGTAAGGATGTGAACAAAAGGTTACTTACCACACATCCATTCGCATTGAGGGACACCTCAGCTGTTCATTTTCTATTCATGCTTTGGTAGCAAGACGCAATTCCTCCACTTTGTAAGAGCAGTACTAAGGAGTTACCCAAACCCTCCAGTTCAATAGAAAAGGCACCATGGATTTCAAGCAATCCTGGATCCGTCATCAAATGCCTACTGAAGTGCAAATGCAACAGCCAAAAAAGTACCAGCACGGTTTAACCACTGAGCACAGATACCTCAATCTGTGCAGGCAACCTGGGGCTTGGGAAGTGGAGATCAAAGCACCTCTGACACAGGAAAAATGTCTGTCTTAAACTCCTTTGCAACTCTCATGACTGCCTTATGTAGTTTATTCAGTTCTACATCAGAAGTCATAATTTCTAGTCATAATTTCTACCTTCCAGATTATCAAATTAATCTGTCCTGAGCATTTAAAAAAATAATTCAGGTTATACGGAAAGACATTGATCTCTCCAAGTTTTCATGTATTTTACCACTATTAACGTTTAACTATGAATCACAAGCACCTGAATGACAGGGTCAGTACAGGGGCCTTACAGCCCCAGCCCTACAATAACATCCAGACCCCAGTCTGAGGCTGACTGATGTTTCCAACCTGTGCAGAAAAACTCACTCAACCAAACATCAAATCCAAATAGCCAGAAATCTGTGCCAAACCCATGAAGCAGACAGCTCCTGGAGCATTTTCTGGCTTATTTACATGATGGCACCTTTGCTGTTTACACTGGAGACTCTCAAAACCACTTTATTTTACCTGTATTTGCTAACTGACCTGCTACACACCGTGGGAGGCTCGAGGACGTTCCATTTGTAGTTAAAGGACAGCACTCTGTGCTTTCGTACAAGAAACTCCTGCCTGGCAGTGTGCTCTTTTGCAATGTGTCTCCCACATGTTGCATTCTGGTTTAGGGCATATTCTAGAAATAATACAGTAACTCATAAAAACAGGAAATGAACTGAAATGTATCAGTAGCACCGAAGATGCCCAGTCCAAAGCTACCGCAGTGCTTCAAGCTGTACTGCTGCATTGGAATCTGAAGGGGGCGCCAAGTTAAATGTTCGGTTTTATCCTCCACAGAACTGCAAACATGTATTCACACATCAAAAGTTTGTCATTTCAAACATTAAGGGCATTGCCTTTTGAGATGCTTTTCCTGAAAGGGTGAGGAACTGTCCCACTCCTCACGCAGGACCTCACATTCCATCCTGCACTGAGGTTTTTGAGTTCATCACACAACGCTCATTTAACGAGTGGAGGAGAGTCCAGAGGAGGTCAAGAGGTTGTTTAGATAGCCTGGCACAACATCCCTTTGTACATCACCAGCTTCTCCTCCTGCCATGGGCTGGAAGGAGAGCAGGAATCTCCCAGGTATTGCAGCGGAGAGCTGTCCTGAGCCCAGGACAGAGCACTGTAACCTCCACCTGTGGCAGGGATGATTAACCTCACACATTACAAGAAACCTGGACAACATAAAGCTGACTGAAGTATTTAAAAAAGGTTACACAAGTACACTTGCTCCAGTGAATGGAGATGGATGAGATGGAGTCTTCAGGTCTCTTGCTGGTCTATGGTTCCCAGGTGGGTTTGGTTGCTCTTTTCAAACAAGCCTATATACCACTCTTCCAGATTTTCAACTGATGGGCAACATTCTGGAGTGGAACATTTTCTTGTTGTTGCTTTGAATAGAAACAGAGCATTTTGCTGCCCTAATCTGAACAAACAAGTTGGGTTCTTCTGCTAAAATAAACCTTTTCTGGTGGTTGGCTCATCAGTTGCTACTGCAAAAACACTTGCAAAGAGTATGTTGCAATACTTCAAGCATTGAAAATAAGCATACTCCCATGGCAATTCACCAGATGGGCTACAGATTGTAAATCATAGATGTCTAGACTAAAACACAAGAGACAAACATCTGTCTAAAATCAGTTGACTTGAATGGCAAATACTGTTTAATAAATTAGGACTACATTGGAAACAAAAAAGACCAACCAACTACGCTGAAAACATCTGAAATTAATCCATTAGCACACAAGCCACAACAGAATAGCCTGAAACTGGAGAGACATTCATTTCACAATGATCATTAGCCCAAGATGACATCCTGACATCTGAAGCAGGAGCACAAAAGCATTTCTGTGACCCAGCACCATGGTACCCCACAAGGGCTCACAAATCCATCCCCAGAACATCTGGCTGGAGCAGGGTTGTTATTCTCCTCACCTCACAAGTGAAACTGTGGGACAAAGGAACGAAACGCCTGATGCGGGGTCATGCAGGAAGCTTGTGGGAATGTAACTGGACACAAATCCAGAACAGACTTTAGGTCATAAGACAATACTTAAGCCTGAATAAATCTTCAGGCTATTAAAGACTGGTAGGTTATCACAGAGAAAAGGCCTATATTTGGGGAAAAAATAGGTCTTCCTCATATCTACTGACTTTTTCCCCTTTGCTTTATGACAGAAATATGCTGGAAGTGTTTTGTGATTGAAATACATCTGTGGATTAACAGAGAGAACAGCACTACCAAGAAAGGTGAGACAGAAGAGATGCTGTGCAGAGATCTGCAGCCTGCCCTTCGCAGGAGGCTCCAAGAGAAAAAAGGAGACCATAAAGCTGAATTGAGAAACGGGAGAGACTCATCAACCAACCACCACCCATCCATGCAGATGATGGGAGATCTCCATCAGCATCAGGCCAGAATCAAAACATCTCACATATCAAGTGCAGATGCTGCTAGGATTAGCATCCTCCAGCTGCACAGACAGCTCCAGAGCCGAGCTTCCCGGCACCTACCTTTAGGGGAAATGGACATCATCCCATGAGAATTACACGTGATACAACAGTAACTGTCTGGTATCAACAGAAGTTATTTGTAGAAAGAAAAACAACAAGCCGTAAGAACACCGCAAGGCTGCAAGTTCAGCTATGGACCTAATTTTGCCTTTGCAGTTATGAGACAACTTCCAACACATGGTAATGATGTAAATGCTTTTTTGGGAGCGTGTGTGAATGTGTATGAGTTAGTTTTCCGGCACCTTTATGAAGTGCCAATTCACCTGCAGAAAGTTTTCTTCTCTGCACCAAGTTTACTCCAACACTAAACAATCAGCTTTGAGCACAACTTCCATTAAAGGCAGCAGTAATTACACAACTCCAGTTTTCTGCAGCAGCAAAAGGAAATGCTCCAATTATTCATAATATAATTATTGCATTCCCATGGCAACACCAAAAGGACTGTATGATCAGCAACAGACCCTAAACCTAGCCAACAATGAAGTTACACAGTGTGTTCTTTTCCACCTGCCCCAAGCTAGGCAGCAATTAGGTGATGGCTATTCTTTACCTGTCCACCCACAGCAAGAAATATCATCCAGCCAGTGAAAGCTACAGCAAACTTTCAATCCCACCTACCTACTGCTGACACGGTGCCAGCAGTCATCGTGACAGGGGCTGATGAGTTTTGTTCATGACATGTTTGGATCCTGGACTTCCGTCAATCACCTAGAATTCTCTTATTTGAAGTGTTCTCATCAAAAACATAGCAATTAATATCCACCTGCCACAAACAAGCAGTCTTTATCACGTCTGGGTGGGGAGGAAAGGAGAGTTATCAACTTCATCATTACTCAGGTACATGCTGGGCTATTTTGAGAGGCTGTGGTAAACTGGTATCTCCCTGGAGTTGAAACACATTAGATATATGTATAAAATACTGAAAATAAAAATTAAAACATGTGTAAGTAAAGTGAATTTCGAGATCCTTAACATTTTCTGCCCCTCTGCTGGGAGTTTTATTGCAGTATTGTACTCACACCAGAGTAACTTACAACTTGGGGGAAATGAGCAAACTCAACATTAAGTGTGATGATCGGTGCAGTGCTCAGAGATGCCCTCAGCAAGCCCAGAGGTTTCCCAGCTGAGCTTTGCTCACAGCAGAGAGAGAGCCATCACCTCCTTCCTTCGCAGTGGTTCGGTAACCCCAAAGCAGCTCCTTAAGAGTTAAAAAAATAAAAGACTGCATCCTAAGTAGAGAAGCCTTGACTTTCAGATTATCCTTCTTCTGAGTCGAGGAGCGCAGCAAAGCACTTCCTTTTCAAGAGGCAGCTACCAGAGCACAGCACTCCCCTCCCCAACGATGGCCAGCTCTATCCAAGCCTCTCCTGACTGATGTTGCTCCATCAGTATCTCCACTGACTAAAGCTCCACAGAGTCCTCCCCAGCTAGCACCTTCCATTGCCTACCTGTCTCTGCACTGGAAATGTGTCCAACTTGACTTCCTTTCCTTTAAAACTTCTGCCTGTTCATTCTCCACCCACGACAGCAGGCAGAGGAGCTTTATCATTTCCTTTCCAACAACCTTTTATGAAAGCCTCCATCCGTCCCCCTTTGCTTTGCCCTTCAGCCTCCCCCTCCATAGACCAAATCAACCCTCTTTTTCATTAGCTCGCATTTACCACCCCCAGTTCTCTTTACAGCTGCTCTCTGAACCCCTTGCAGTCCATGCCAAACGGAAAGGAGGATGCCGAAATCCCACCGCAAAGGCCAGCAGAGCCACCTGAACCCCAGTGAGGCACAAAAATCTGCTTCCATTGACTTGGGTTCCTCCTCCCCTCTACTCCAGCAGACTCCTGTAGCTCTCCACTACATGGTGGCTGTTGCAGTGAAGGCACTAAGTCACTTTTTCACTTCCTGCTTCAATTTATAAACTCTGAAGGTGCTGGGGAAGGCTGTGACTCAACAGGTTACATCTCAAGGCCCCCACATCCCCCCCTCCTTTTCACTTCACTTCTCAGATTTCTAAGTGAAGCTACTGCAAGGAGCGCGTTAGTTGAGCTGTGTTTTAAAACAGGTCTCTTGGCTAATGACAGCACTACATCCTTCAAAAATTAAACCATTAATCCTTATTTTCCTATGTTCCCAGATAAACAATCCTATTCACATAGCATGACATAGAGGGGAGAATTAAGACTCTTCCTTTCCTGGACGAATTAACAGCTGATGAGAAATAAATATTGCATAATTACCTAAAATTCCTCTAATTATCAAAAAACCCCCCACATCTAATTTAAAATAAAAGGATCCAGGGCCATTTCTCCACAGCACATCAGAAACATTCTGAATTTTCAAAGGCAATAAAGGGAGTTTCTCACAAGCGATGGCAGCAGCAACATTAATCCCCTACTTAGAGCGTTCCTTGTGCAGTTTGATAGTGATTAAATCCCCCTATCCTCCTGGGAGCAAGCGCTCTGACTGGCTATCGCTCTTCAGGGACTTTGGGCTGAGAGGCATTTAGAGGAACAGCAGACGGTTTGGTATAATGTTATTTAGAAAGTTATTAAAAGAGGGTATTAACAAAGTTTTCAAACTTACGAGCAGCAAGTTATGGGTGCAGTCACGCTGCAGTAACCCCATTGCTGGGGCCCTTCCCAGGCTAAGGAGGTTCCCAGAGGGATTACTGCAGCTGTGACAACTCTACCCGCAGGATAGGGAATTAGCAGAATGACAGCAGGGGAGAAGGGGATTCAGCCACCTTGAGATTCGAGGAATGCTCTTGGTTTCCTCTTAACAACCTTCAGGTCAACAACTGTCTCCTGAATGAGTCAAATTCCTTGGGACTTCAACTCTCTTCTTGGGATCGGACGTCTCAGATCTCAGTACAGGAAGAGTCCAAATTTGGTATTACAGCACCACTCCTTACACAGCAAGAGCAGGCAGGGCAAGGGGCAGTTAAGATAATACACACAATTATTTATTTATTTACTTGTTTATTTTTTAAAAATCTATACCATTTTCAGAAGGTAAAAATGTGAGTCATAGCTTCATGAGCTAGCACAGGCAGGGACTGCGTGTGCCCAGACAGAAACAGGGAATGCAGCACCCTTGGCTCAATCTGTTTAAAACATACAACCCTCACCTACCTTGTTTATTTTAAATAATTTTTGAGCATTAAAAAAAATTATAATTCTTCCAAGCATTTTTGTACCTAAGAAATTATCAAACGTTGATGTTCTAAAGTAGACACCACCATTTCTGTCCAAAATCTCTCTTGGGTTTGAATAGAATTTCTATGCCCCAAACCCCACAGGCAGATACAACTGCACCCACAACAACAGTGCTCCTCTGTCAAAAGGAGGAAGAAATCCACAGGAATATTCTTTCTTCTCATCTTCTTCACTAGACTCAAGCCAACCCTGGAAGCTCCTCCAGTTTAGATAAAAGGGTGACCAGTTACAAACAGCAAAAATGCACCTGACGGCCAGATCTATACAGTACATACTGTCCCACCACTGTCTTGGGAGAGGTCACCCAGCCTCCAGGTCAGCCCTGGGACTCTTGCACCATGGTCACGTTGATGCTGCCTTTGGCAGACTCCGCAGCACAAGATGTTCCTCCACTCGAACCCCTTTCCCATCCCTTCAAGCTGCTCCAAACCAAGCTGCCTATGAGGTCAAGCAGTGAACGGCATCTTTTTTATTTCTAAACCGTTCCAGCAATCCCGCCGATCAGGCAGCACTGCCAGCAACAGTGGTGGCGATGGTGGGGCAGTAATACCTGGAGCCTGTATTGCTGCACATCCAACAGCCTTTGGCTAACAGCAAGGAAAACAACTCACTGGGTCATATGGGTTTGTGCATCAGCCCTCCCAGCACACAATTTAAAACAGAAATAAATAAATAAAGAATATAATGAAAACAATTTGTCCTGGTGACTCAGAATCTCCACGGCTCGTAGAAAGCCCTGCTCCTGTAACACTGCATCATTCTGGCTTCAGATCTATTCCCGTGGGTCTCAGGCTCGTGACTCAACCTTTTCCCCTTGTATTTGCTCATGCAGTTACCCACCAAGATACTACTGAAGTTTGCATGCATCACAGGCTCTGGCTAACAGCAAATCATCAACTGAAATTCTTAGCCCCGGAGAACATGAGAAAAATTAACATTATTTTCTTTGGATGTCTACAGGAATTACAACCCAGGAACCCTTCTGCTCGCCGACCGCACCGCTTCCCACAAGCTGTTATAACGTTAAGATTGAAACGGTGTCCAGGAACTGTTCTGGAAATATCAGGAAAAAGTCTCCTGTAGAAACACCCCCAAGCACCAGCAGCTTTATTTGCTTGGGGTGTTGAACAGGTTAACTTCGTGTTAAGCTCTGAGCAGTTTTACTCAACCTGTATCTCCCTTCTAAGGCTGCTGCTTTTATTTCAGACCTAAAAATGGGTTTCTGTCCCAGAAAGATGATGCATTCAGAAAAAAATACTTCATGCCTCAGTCGTGTCTTTTTTATAAGCTGCTTATCTTTATTTGCAGCATCCCTGAAGACCTAGTGCAGTGATTTTTTCCACAAGCAAAGAAACCAAGTTCTGACCACGAGCTACTCACCTCCTTCCTTTATGTGGAAACACCCAGCAGACACTGAAGTTTATTTCATGTTGCGTACTCTCCATATCAATCTCCTGGACTCTGAAATTTATGTCCAGATTATCCCAGCCTTGGAAGGCAAGTTAGCCTTTGATTAGTAGGCAACACCACCATCTGCCATTATTTTTAGCCAGAGAAACTGAACCTCCGACATTAAGTAATTTATGTCGAACCCCGGAACAGCCCAGCACAACAGAATTACAGTCACCTCATTTATTTACCAGGAGAAAGCTTAGCATCAAAAATTGCATCTGGCATGTAACAGCACTGCAGAACCTCTAAACCCTGTCATACATTACCCCGTAAGCTGTAATACCCCTTTTTACAGGGCAGCACAACAAAGAAGAGGAACTATTGGATACTGCCACATCAACAGTAAGTGAAAGAATCAGGGGAAAAAAGAAGTAGTGGTGGTGCTCAGCACTAACCACTAAATCACTCTCCCTCAATACCTAAGATTCAATCAGACAGATCACAATCCAGAGCCACGGCGAAAGAAAACAACAAAGAATTCTCTGAAAAAATGTGGTTTGTCACTCCACATTTTGTCCTGCATCTGAGTTACATTAAATCAGTACAGTTTTCATTAGGAAAATTATCTTTGCTAAACCCGGTGCTGTGTCAGCGTAATAGAAATACTGCTCCACACCATATGTTTTAAGGTCTTACCTCCTTTCTCCCATTTCTGTGTGCCTGTGCATAGATACACACGTGCTTGTGCAGACTTACGTTGGCGTATGTGAGAGAAAATAATTCGGAAAAATTCAGAACGGTGAAATTTTAATCTTATTTTAACTTATCCCATGTGCTAACACTCAAACCACACCTCAGTGAAATTCTGGAGGATGTAACATGCTCTGAAACAATGCCGTTAGAAACATTGGATACACAGCAGAATGTTCACTGTTCTAACATCCACCCAGAAGAAGGACATCACTACACCAAATCAGCAACCAGAGACTCTAAAGCAGGTCAGAAGTTTTGCAGCAAAGGTTTTCCTCCAATTCACCCAAACTTGTGTTTTCTAAAGTAATTCATAGTAAAACTCTGACGACACTGATGCTGACGGAACCTAGGTAGCCTTTCAAGTGACCCTCACTGCACACCGTGCCACTCTCCTACCAAGAAATTCAATGACCTGACAAACTAAGGATGCTTTCCGTGACCTACCACAGCAAACACACAGCCAACCAGTAAGTCCAAGCTGCCTTCTGGAGGTTAGCCTGGCTAGCCCCTGGCTACAAGGCCTCTGGGAAAGAGACATTATGTTTTGAAATCTTAAAAGGAGAAACCAGCAACTCTGCATGGTGTGTCATACTGATGTCTTCGCAGCTGGCACTACCTCCAGACAAGGCAGCAGCCCCAGACAGAGTCCATGAGTGATTCTGTACTAGCTGGTGGTGCAAGGTACGTGGGGATAATGGAGAAGCTTGCACACTCACATACCAAATTCAGCCCATTTTTCCTCTAAAGGCCAGGTCCAAAAGTGATTCTGGTAGGATGAGGCCATAACTAAACACTTCCTTACAGGTTACCCTGCTTTAAAATTGGGCATCTGATTATCAAGACATACACGATAAGAGATAAGGGTCTGCCTGGTAAAAACTGCTACTACAGTTTAACTTTTTCCACTTTGAGGTAAACAGAAGTTTCTTAATATCAGGCACTTAGGGGTATTTTATACCCCAATATACGACAACAAATCCATTACCCAGTGCCATTAGCAGGTATTTTATAGACCTGTGCATCACATCAGGATATTTTATCAGTATCTTATAGCATAGTAAGATACACAAACCTCAGAGAACAAATTAACTTCCACATACAATTTATAACATACTGCAAAGAGCTTGTGAACACTGAGACATGGTTAATTTTTCCCTTTAAGTTATCTCGCTATAAATGATTGACGATGCTTTATGTCGATACTGCCTTGAAAATGAGCTGTCACTATAGAAACAGCGACAGCAGCAGAGTCCTTCCTCCCTCTCCTATACACAAAACTAAGAACAAACGCATTCCTGTTATTTCTTAGAGTGTGTGCATGCCGTGTAAAGTCCTGAGCACAATTCAGCAAGCCCAAGATTTTTCATTTAGCTTTAAACCCCATTTTTTATTTCCCACAGCAGCTTTTCTTCCCATGTAAGCAGCTCTCTAACCTTGGAAATGCAAAACTGCTCATGGAGCATTCTGAAAATAAAAATAGATGAGCAGCACACTTAAAGGAATGATAATCCATGTTTATTTAAGTTAGATATATATAGTTAGGGAGTGGGGGGGAACAGTTCTTGGGGGAGGGAACAAGGGTGAAATTTTACTTGTGCTGCAAAGAGCCTTGAGTTACTAATCGCTCCAGCTCCTACTTACCACTACCATTTTCAGCTCAATTCACTAAAATCATATCATACTTATCAACACGTTATCCACACTATTCGACTGAGTATCAGATATGTAGAGTTAAGCTCATATACAACCCTCTACCATCAGATGAGCTTGCACAGGTAACAGAGTGGTTCGTGCAGATGCTGCTGCCCAGTCAGGCATTACTATGGGAATTTTCCAATACAGAAGCCTGTTTAAAAACTACAACTGAAAGCTTAGATGATGAAAAGAATTATTTTACAAGCACTATTCCAGTCTCTTAGGAAAGAGTTATGATTAACTTGTTAAGTGATAGCAAAGATTTTCTTCTAAATAAAACTGAATGGCAGGTTAAAAGTGCACACTTAGAGGTTTGGGTTTTTTCCCCTAAGATGGTGATAAAACATTTCATTGTGGAAAAAATAGTTTAAATCTGAAAATACAATAACAAATGGTAAACCTCCCATCTCTTCTTCTTAAGTTCCTTCCCTTTCTGAACCCCTGCATTAAGGCAAAGCTCTCATATGGTCACTGAAGGTTTTTTGACATTGCAGAAGGCTGAAAGGAATATTTCTCTCTCTCTCTCGCATTCAGAAAGCCTGAGCACAAGAGGAGCTATTCAAGCCGTGATGGAGTGCCTCACAGAGACTGCAATATGTTCCCAGTTGGCAAGCAGAGATCTGTTTGGACAGTGAGCCCAGCCATCCCCTCCGCAAACACCAGCATTCCTGCGACTCCGCGGCAAGGAGCACTGCGGGCCCTTGTCGAGGGCTCTTGCAGCCCATCAGGTTAGGGCTCCAGAACAAACACTTCTTTGTGCCCTGCTCACAATTCAATAGGCTTTAGGAAAGAAAAAAAGAAGCTGTCTCCTTCCACTCAGCCTTCAGTTTGGATCCAAATAGTCAAAAGCTGAAAAACAGGGAGGAAATGCCATGGAATTATATTTAAGGGTATCTTTGGGAGCTTACACTTCTACGCAGTTACAAATCTGCCTTTGGGTACTTACTGGGTTCCTAATGCTATGGCTTTTTGACTGATTTGAAAGCAACAAATAAAAATCACTGTGTGACCAACAGACTGGAGGGGACTGGTGTTAATGCAAGTTAGCAATGGATATATTAAAGACTGGAGTATCACCCTTGGCCACAGCAACAGCAAGGACCAGCGCTGCCACAAGCCCATGGAGCGACCCTTCCCCAGACCTGCACAGCTACACAAGAGCTGCAGCCTCTCCTGAGGCCATCTGCTTTGCAATACGGAGGTATTTATAGAGGCCAGGCAGCATCCTGTCAGTGGGGGTCAGGGGCTCCTGTTCTGGCAGGGTGAAGGTACAAGGAGTGCACCTTGACACCTGCACTCCCATCCCTTTGCTGCATGCATCCCTGCAGGAACAAGCCAGGGCTTGTTCCCTACCGATCCGTGGTACAGCATCAGCTCTCCTGCTGTGGGGCCCTGAGAAGTGTCTCCAATACAAAGAGACTGACATATGGCACCAGGCCTCTGAGCAAGCAGTGGAAGTAATTAGCTTCCTCTGCTTGAGGTGTGCTCCATCTTAACTATTGCTATTTTGCACTTGTGGATTTCATTAATACAACCCTATCAGACAACTGCAACTTCTACATACTTAATCAAACATCTCACTACAAATAGACTTGTCTGGTGGCAGATTCAGTAAGAGAAAGAAAACCAAAAACCTACAGAATTACAGGAGAAAAGCACTCTTTGAACACAGTGGGTTACACCACAAACCAGCGCAGTCCTTACCTCACTTCATTCCTGCCTCATGTCACATACTGATGCTTATCCCCAATGCTTTCAGCAGCTGGGCTGCAGGTGAGTTTGTGGCTTGCCTGCTGTTCATTTGAGGAGGAGAGAAGTGCTGAGATTAGAACCAGTAAATGTTTTCTACTGTGATAGACACCAGTTCAGGAACAACCACGAGGCTCAACGCAACTGCTTGGTCCTACAGCCAGCATCACATGGTGTCACACCAATCAATCAAAAGTATCCTCTCAAATCTCTGAGTTTATGAATCTCTAAATTTCCTATTCCATCCTACCTGGGCAGCACAAAATCAGACCTCTGCTTCGAGGTCATAGCCCACTCATGGCCTCCACCAGCCATGAACAGCAAGACCACTTGTCTTTCACCGTCTTCAGCTGGAGTACGTTCAGCACACATCATCTCAGAGCACTGAGCACAAATCCCCTGAGCTCAGAAATGGTGAAGGTTTCCCTTGCCTGCACAACCCCTTGCCAGGGTTGAGCAAGATACGGACTCTCCACAAGTGTGATGGACATGTACAGGGAGAAGGGACCACAAGAACCTCAAGGTCAGAGTCTCCACATGGGAAGAGGAAGAGGAGAGGTTGGGTTGCAAAAAGTGTTTTGGGGGAACAAAGACCCAGCAGAAGTAGTGAGGACTTCAAGGCATACGCACAAGGTTGGGGGACCTTCTAAAGAACTCCTTGACACACTGATTCAATAAAGAGGGGTAAATTCCTCCTCTGAGGCTTCAAAAAGGTATCATGCAGGGTTAAGGAGGAGGAGAAGGGTGAATGGGAACCCTGAAACCCGTGGGATTTTTTTCATTTGCCTCCCAGTTTTCAAGGACGCTCACTGGCAGCACCACGTCTCTCAGGTACAGCCCTCCACGCCTCAGCAGAGCATCATAAATGTTAGGAGAGCTTGTATGTATGGAAAAAGTCTATATTTACATTGCAATAATACACCACTCACTGCAAGCCTAAAAATGAAGCCCAACCAAAGGGCGCTCTCTAAATGAGGGGGATGGAGGACTCTTTAAACATGAAGTGCAACAAAATTATACCATGGAAACTCTGGGACATTATTCAAACCATCCACATGAATAAAACATCCCACTTTTGCCAAGTTATGTTCAAGCTGACTTCAGCTTTCTGCTTAAACAAACCTCAGGCAATACTGACATCACTTGTAGCAAAGGCAGCGTTTTATTTAAGCTTGAAATCTGAGGGTGTTGGGTAGATTACCAAATAAAGAGTTGATTTTTCATCTAGAAAATCTCAAATGACCTAACTTCAAAGGCTGGATTTAGATTTACTAAACCAATGGAAAACAAACATCTTTAATCTCCACACCGACATTAAACTCGAAGAGAAAATACCTCTGGGAAAAGCCCTTTATCATCACACTGCTACACAGAAATGAGGGAAAAGTGGGGGAAAATTCCAAATAATTCTACATTAAAAGCTCATCTCACAGGCAAGGTTACATAATTCCTCTCTTCCTGCTGTCTTTTTCCATCCCCTTTTGCTCACCTCTTCTTTAAGCATGAACTTATCCTAGGCAATGAGCAGAGACTAACACGGCTCAACACTACTGCAAAGCGAGACATTTAGACAGGCATATGAAGACACCTGAACCTTCTGTCTCCTGCAGCTAGGTGCTCCTGCACTTTAGAAGGTTTCCATGTGAAAGAAGAGTGATCTGGAAGCACCAAGTGATCCTTTGTTGGCCCTAGAGATCCCAAGTTACCAGACCTGAACCCTTATTTCTAGCATAGCATTCAACACTGCCTGTTGTTCCTCATGTTTGAAATGGTACTAGATGCCTGTCTAAAAAGGACATGCTCAGATCAATTATCCTCTTCCCCATCTCCAAAACAACAGTTTTCAAAATCTGCTCAGAAACCCAAAATACACAACGCTTCTAAAAAGAAGAGAGAGGGCAGAGGAGGAAGGCACATCCTTCACCACGGGAATCCTGCCACCCAGTGACCTACAGTCCAGGCACAGGTAGGTGAGCATCTGCCACAGAGATGAGACAGGCTCTGGGTTTAAGGGCAGGAGCTGTTTAACAATGAACAATAGGAAAACAGCGCCGAAATCAGGAAAGATACCACGGATTGTTTGAAATTACTAGATGAAGGTTATTTGGGGGAATTCCAACACAGAGCCCAAGACACATGTACATCCTTTATTCAGGCACTAGAAGTATGTGATCTCTGGAAAAGCTGCTGCAAGCTGCAGAGCTCCGATCTATAAAAGCACACCCTGAGTAATAACATCCATCCTTTCTTTTTTAAACAAAATCACCGCCTTTCTTTTGAAAGGGAATATCAGGTTTCCTGATGAATAAATTGAGGGAGCTTCGTTATTTTTAGTTGCCAAGCAAACCTGTCACTTTACTTACACAAATCTGTGCAATCAGTCTGATCCAGCAAGATGCTTAACACATGTAATTCTCAGACTCCAGAAACCTAAGCGACCCACAGGATGCACCGAAGTATCGCTCAGGTAGGGAGTTACACACACATTGCGTGCAGCTTAAAAATGCCAAGGGACAGAAATACAGCATCGAGTTGGGAAGACCAGGTGCTCCCTGCTGCACACAGGCATTGATGCATTCATCCACATTCGGGTTCACCATTCCGGTGCTGTTGATCCACCTACCAGAAGTCACATGCATTTACACCTGCAGATGTGCAAAACCAGATCACCTCCAGAGAGCGGAGCCCAAGGCCATGCTCTTCACACACAGCTTCCCGCCAGTAACCAAGACTCAAAAGCAAAGCTGTGTCAACATCCCAGGCTTTACGCACACAGGGAAACTCAGACCTCTGCAGAAGGTGTGAACAAAGCCTTGGGGAGTCCTGGAGTCTACAGCTTTGAGATGCAAACCATGGACCAGATCCCTTCGATTGAAAGAGCGGTGCATTCTCTTGGAAAGCACTGATGTTTGGTGAAGCTTTGGAAACTATCTGACAATCCACCTTCCAGCTGTAGCTGCAATGAGTTCCAGCCTCTACAGGGCAGAAGGACACAGAGAAGCCATCACCAAATGCAACTTGCCTGTCAAAGTGATGCAGAAGCCACTGTGAGAAGGTGCCTCAGCAGTATGCAGCAAGGGCTGCTGCTACATCTTCACACCTTAATTTCATCTGCAGGCTTGAGGGCAATTCTGGGTAGAGATCTGAATTTGACTTGCCAAATTAAGAGTTTGAGAACACAAAACACAATGCTGGTCGGTGGAAAGCACGTAAAATGTTACTGAATGGAATTGTTGAATATTTATGGACAGTAGATCAGCTGTAACTGGAATGGAAACCCAACCCCACCCCAACCCCTTCCTTCAAAACATCAAGCTGGGAATTTCTGATGCATACCTTTAGAAAGGTCTTCAAGGAAATACAGCCCAGGGTTTAGCTACAAACTCTGCCTTTGCCCAGGAATATAAAAGAGCTTTTGTAACTAAAGGAAAATCTGTTACTACAGAGAATCCTGAGGACACAGAGCAGAGGGAGCCAGACTCCTGTCAGAAGCACACAGCAGTGTGATGGGAGGCAACAGACCAACTGGGACATGGGAAATTACAATCAGATATAATAAGGAATTCCCTCCTACCCCTTTTTAACTTTTGTTTTTGTTACAATACACCATAAGGGTGTTCATATGCTAGAACAGGCTGCCCAAAGAGGTTGTGAAATCTCCATCCTTAGAGATGTTCAAGACTCAGCTGGAGAACAACCTGAGCAGAAATCCACCTAACCAAAGTTATTCTATCATTTCTCCCAGCCATTAAAAAGCACTGAGTTTCAGTGCTGGGAAGCGTTATCTATAAAGGTTTCCTAAAATATAAAAATTAAAAACCAAAGACATCCAAACAGTATGAAGTGTATCATAATAATGAAGAAAGTTTACATAATACAGGGTTCCTACTGCCGCCTGGTGAGTTACGGTCTGGTAAGTACTGCACGTGACAGCAGCCCATGTCTCATGAATCCACCGAGCATGAAAGGAATGTGAAGCACACCAGGTAGAAAACACCTGGTATGTTTCACACACAATGCATTTCAACACTTAGTAATACCGTGCAAGTTAGTTAGACCCAGAAAAGACAGACAGACAAGCATGAGAGTACGAAGCAAAACCTCCCAAGAATTTGAGACGTTTCATTTTTGGAAGCTGAATCCTGCCACCTATTAGTTCCCCTCTGATGGAGGCAACACCGAAGGTTAAAGCAGCTTTTCTCCTGAAAGCGTTGCTTTTAAATACTCCATGTCATTAAGGAGAGCTCCTCACCCTGGCAGGTCGCTGTCGATACGATCAAACAGCACACAATTATTTAATGAAGTCCATTGGATAAAAATGACCCGGCCTGCATTCATCTTTGAACGGGGAAATTGTTTTTGCTTTATTAAATTTTAAGACTGCCATTAAGAAAGCCTATTAAGAAAGATCGTTTTAAGCTCTCAACAGTATAGCTGAATACTTTGTACCGCTGCTACTCATGATCAGCATTAAAATCACTATAATCAGATAATTTCAGGGCTTTAGGGAACCATGCTCTACCATCTGGGGACTGACCATGCTGGAGTAAATCAGGCATAACTCCATCGATGATGAAGGAATTAGTATTATAAAATTAACGACTCTAATCTTACAGGCCATATTTTGCTATGTACCAATTGGAAAATACACCAGATGTCTTTATTTTCAGTAACGAACAGAGGCCAAATGACGAACAAGCTCTTTGCCACCAGCAGCTGATAACCAGAACCAGCTTGCAGGCAGCACCCTCACAACAGAAGCGGGACCAGCTGCCTGTAGTTGCTGGCAGCCTTCACAAGGAGCCCTGCCTGTGCAGGAAGGACCTTCTGCTCCCTCCACTCTTTTCACTGGGAACAATCAGGTGGATCCAAATAGAATCATAGAATCACTGACTGGTCTGGGTTGGAAGGGATGCCAAGGACCACAGAGTTCCAACCCCCCTGCCACAGGCAGGGCCACCAACCTCCAGGCCTGGATCTACATAAGGTTGCCCAGGGCCCCATCCAACCTGGCCTTGAACACCCCCAGGGATGGGGCACCCACCACCTCTCTGGGCAGCCTGCTCCAGCACCTCACCACTCTCTCTGTAAAGAACTTCCTCCTAGTATCTAATTTAAACCTTCCCTCTTTTAACTTTAATCCATTCCCCCTTGTCCTGCCAGTGTCTACCCTTTTAGAAAGTTGATTCCCCTCCTGTTTCTCTGCTCCCTTCAGGTACTGGAAGGCTGCAATGAGGTCCCCCCACAGCCTTCTCTTCTCCAGGCTGAACAAGCCCAGCTCCCTCAGACACTCTTTATAGGGCAGGTGCTCCAGCACTCTAATCATCTTTGTGGCCCTGCTCTGAACCCTCTTCAACAGTTTACATCTTTCTTGTATTGGGGCCCCCAGATCTCAACACAGTACTCCAGATGGGGCCTTACAAGGGCAGAGTAGAGAGGGACAATCACCTCCCTGTCCCTGCTGGCCACCCCTCTTCTGATGGATCCCAGGATAGCACTGGCCTTCCAAGCTGCAAGAGCACACTGCTGGCTCATGTTAAGTTTCTCGGCCACCATGACACCCAGGTCCTTTTCAGCAGGGCTACTCCAACCATAGTTCAATCACCACTGGGTATAAAGAGGTACCTTCCTACACATTTGGGAGTGTTTCCAACTCAGGTAATGCAAGTTCATCCCTGGGGAATAACACGTTCATTACCCTCAACTTAATTGTCTCCAAATTTGCTTCCACAATGACTCTGCGAGGACTATAGTTGTGTAAGAAGGAGTGCTCTAGGGGATTCCAGGCTTTAAAAATAAATAGTCAAATTCCAAATTTGGGAAGCGTGCTGACTGGACTGAGGCATCTTCTACTCCAAAGAAAACGTTACAGTCCCAGCGGTGTAAGGTACTGCATGCACACAGGGGTTAAGCCAGAAGAGTGGCATGCATACGCTTCGCTGGAGTATTGTGAATGTTAAACAGGTCAGCGGTTACTAAATAAACCAAGCCTTCATCCTTCCAGTCACACTGACACATCAACCCCTTTCCCAAGTGTCAGGACACAAGCGCAGCTCAGAAATGACTCTGGAAATCCGTCTTTGATCAGCAGTTGGTCTCTGAGTTCAAGATCACCCTGGTTTGTGTCTAGAGCAGTAACTTGTTGTGTGTTACGCTCCATCAGACTGCTATTTTAAGAGGTAAAGCATTATAAAAACACATGAAATTGTCAATCACTTTCTGTACCAGGTTAGTGCTATCCAGTGCATCCCTATTCCAGCTAGGATACGGATACTCCGCACAGCAAGAGCATTTAATACATGTGAAAATATTCCAGGTTCTTACGAAACACTTCGCACAGCTTCCTGCTTTTTCACAGAATCACAAGGTTGGAAAAGACCTTTGAAGATCATCAAGTCCGACCATTTTCATCCTAACTAAACCATATCCCTAAGTACCTCATCTACCCTTTTTTTGAACACATGCAGGGAAGGTGACTCAACCACCTCCCTGGGCAGCCTGTTCCAGGCCCCAACAACTCTTTCAGTAAAAAATTTTTTCCTAATGTCCAATCTAAACCTGCCCTGGCACATCTTCATGCCATTTCCCCTTGTCCTATCACCTGTCACCTGGCAGAAGAGACCATCGCCCACCTCTCTATAACCTCCGTTCAGGTAGTTGTAGAAACTACCAAGAAACTCCAGGGAACGACTGGCAATCCTCTTGCACATTCAGCAGTGGGCACACTTCCAAAGCAAACTGGCAAAGCACTATACAAGGAGAGAGGCAAATCACAGGAGCTGTGGAAGCTGTTGGATGCTGGGCTCATCCCTAAGATAAAGCTGCCTGTGACGGGCAGAACAGAAGGGCTGAAGATCTGGTGGGTGCATTTCTACAGCAGGGCTGCAGGTTGCCTCCCAGCCTGCCGCCAGCCCCTGGGAACAGTGGTTTTAGTAAAAAATATAAATGCTGGAAATAAATGACCCAAGGAGTTATCCCCAGAAAGTAGTTAGAATGGATGATGCTTTTCCCCCTCAATAAAAATCAATAAACAGCTGAACTTACGGTGCTTTCCTCCCAGGCTGTATAGTTCCTACAAGTGGCACCAAAGAATACATGAAATGTATTTTCATCTAAGAAAATTACCTCAAGCTTAATTATTCCCATAAATTCAATTTTCATTAAATTGCTGTTACTTTGTAAAAATCAGAATAAGTAGGCAAGGACCTTTTCAAGGCACTACCATTTAACTTCTACACGGAGAGAGAAAATTATCTACATGTTTTTAAAAATAACTAAAGGCTTTTCCTCTGGTATTTAAAATTTAATCTTGTTTATTAATTGTTGCCTTTTGAATAAGCAAAGCTTTTAATTGTGTGAAAGCTACTAACAGTGACAGTTGTGCATTAAACAAATTAAATATTCAGCAGGCTCATTCCAATGCCCTTCTTTGACTGCAAAACATTTACCAAGCACCTTGTCTCCTTTGTAAATAAAAGGGTATTTCTGCATTTATTTAAAAAGCCAGCTAATTTCAGTACAGATTTTATGCAAATATTTATGACAGTTATGTAAATATCCAAGGAATTTTTGCTGTTACAGAAAATCATGTAAGCAGGAGTGCTCAGTTCCTAGGAACTGTCCCCTCCCCATGTTTAGAATTCCTTGGATGCTCAAGCACCATCATTTCAGCATGGGGGCAAGAGCGGCTAACACCCCAAGGAGGGTTATCTAATGCCTCCCACAAGAATATGGGTATGTGGCTGCTTTCTAGATAAAATGTTATGAAATAAGAATGGTGTGAAAGGCTTTGAAATCAACAGTTCATTTCACAGCAAAATAAGGGAGAGCATGAAGAGGAAAGGTCTTTTCTATTAACAAAAAGCTCGAGTGTGCATTAACACTAACATTTGATATTTAATTGTGGGGAAAGGCTGCATGTGTTTTGTTTTTCACTGCACCCAGTGACCCATCTGGAAAGAGAAACGAGCAGCAATCTCTCTGCCATTTGTGGTCTTGCTATGGTAGAGGATTCTCTCTGACCACCCACTGACTGCACCAATTTCACCTCTTCTCTGGAATAAAGATGGCTCAGTCACTACAGAACCAGTCCCAAGCACCTTTTTCCCCCTAAGTTATTCGGTCATACCCTCGGGAAGTGAAACCCTCGGGAACTGACGCTTGAGGTCAGTTCTGTGCCAGGACGGGCTGAGAGCTCCCATCAGCTCTGACCCATGATACACAAACAAGCTCTCTCTCGCCCCTTGAGATTAATGCCCAAATATCACACATTGGTCAACGCTAGGTAAAACACTTCCACTCTGAATTATATTCAAAAGGTGTGAGACACACAGAAAAAGTTATAATAGAGAAATCCAGGGTGCTCTGTGCACGAGTGAAGCTCTCACACTGCTACAATACTTGGGTATGGTGGAGAACCGGAAACCGCTGATTTTGATCCATTGTCTCTCCGGTTCAGGGTAGGGATTCTAATTTTGATCTTTTGCAGCACAGTTCAGCTGCCCAAAGATGAGTCCATAGACCTACAGACAACTAGCACAGCCCACAACCCCAGGTGAAGCTCTTAGTGGTGATATCTAACTGGTGAGAGATGCACCAGCCAAGCTGGTTCCAGTTTGCATTTGGAATGCAAGTGACATTTGGCAATCTACTAAAGGGAAAAAAAAATATACATAAACACACACAAGCTGTTCTAGGGCACAATGCACTATATTTTACACACTATTACTTCAAGGAAGGGGTGTTTAATGGAAGAGAAAAGTCTAAAGTTCTTACAGTTCAGTAGGTCTTCAAGGTCTCTTTTGAACTATCCTGACCTAATATATTCACAACATTCTACATACATACTGTGTGTAACACACATACACACTCCGCATACTGTAATTGTATTCCTATTCCATACTGTGCACAGAGTGAGCAAGTTAAAAGCATTGTCCCAAAATAAAAAAACAACAAGGTAAGTAAATGCTACAGAAACAACCCTACATGCAGAATGACAAAGACATTGCCAACTCTTGGTGCTTTCCCAAGTTTTCAGAAGGTGTTTCTGGGTTACAACAGCGGCAGCTGAAGTTGGAACTTCAACCCGACTTGTCTTGCAGTATCTAATAATCAGCTTGAGTTTCAGGTAAGCTGAGCCAGCCGGCTCCCTGTGACATCCGGATAATGACCCGATTGAGACAGGGCCACATCCTTCTGCTTGGCTCTGGGGGGCTCACAAGAGGTGAGCTGTCAGACCAATTTCAAGAAGCCTGCAACATCTCTCCTTCACCCAGCACCGCACAGACATGCAAATGGGTACATTAGCATGCAGACGGGATGTGCATACTATTTTTGGAGGCATCCTAGCTAGACATAAATAAGTTTCTAAGAATTTTATAAACAATCTCCCCAGCGATCACATAGATGAAAAGGACATGTCCTTAATTCCCACTGCTCACCCAAAGAGACTGGAAAGCGAGGACAATTCTACACAGTGCTGTCACAAAACTCTAGCAACATTTGAAGATTAAAAAAAATTAACTGGATTAATACACAAAGGAAGTGGGGAAGAGACCACTAAAATCATTAAAACTTTTAGTACTATTCCCATTTTTTTAAATTATTATTATTAAAGGCAGAATATTACTACTGATTATTCTTTAAAGAGGTCGCACACCAATCTAGCGACTTCTCATTCAACATTACAGAAGACAGAAGTATTTAATACACAAACATTTACAAGTTTGTAAATCTTTTACTTCCAGAAATAAAGGACACCGAAAACTTGCGTTTCCCCCTTCACCAGGAGGGCAAAACCCTGCAGGCATCAAAACCACTTGCCACAAATCTTGGCAAACAAGTGATGTTTTTAAGATACAATGCTTAAGGAGGGTCTATGACATCAAATTCCTCATATACACAGGTGTACACATAAAGCTGTAGAACAGATATACACCTCTCCCTTGCCTAAGATATATGAAGTATCCTAACTATTAAGAAGCACCCTAAAAGCCCACCCATCTTCTGCACCATCAGCTGTTAATGGCAACAGAACTGACACCCTAAAACCTCTTGCTGGTCTGTCACATCGAAGGGTTTAGTCTATTAAAAAGACGTTTTATGTACTGCCTTGAACATATATAACTGACCTTGGGGCATGCTCATCCACCCCACGCACTACACAGAAAACATTACAAATCTTGCTATATTCTTTCTTTTCCACTTTCAGCCACAAAATACAAGAAATCTTGAATCTAGCGAAGGATAAACTGAGGAGCTCTGCCAACGAGTTCACTTTCTAGTCTGTTGGTCTAATGGTTTAGGTCAGTGTCTGACAAAGTACTTGTTGGCACAGAGATAAGAATTTTTTTTTTTAAGGTTATAACCAGCTTCCTGAAGAGAAATCAAAGGTATAAATAAATCCACAAATGTCAAGTGAATGACTGGCATTCTGAAGTTGGGCACGCCAAAATACAAGTTCTCTTCAGTGCAAACCACAATCCTTGATTTTTGATACTTGGATGAAGCTATAAATGGGCATTTGAAGCTTCCACTTTGTATTCTGCACCGATTACCCATCGGAAATACAGGTCATGATTCACTATCAGTACACAGTCTCAAGAAGATGTGAAGGAGCTGTAGGAACCAACCTCACTGACCATTTTGAAAAAAAAATTATTTCAGAGATGTGTTTAAGGAATCTGACTTTGTTAACACAAAGAAACACAAGTAACCATGTGAAGAGTTAAATGCTGCAGTCCAGTTTCCTTCATTTTCAGTTATTTTGTCATTAAATACTTTCATTACTACATTATGCTCCAGTGAAGAACCTGTTACTACTTAAATTCTTGCATCATACTTTAAAAGGAAATGCTTATAAAATTTGGCAGAATGACAAAGTAAGATCTGAAGTTTCTGGTTCTTATCTGTATCTATTGAAAACAACCATTTTTATTTTTAAGATTTTGTTCTAAAAATCATTATTCTGAACCAGTTAAAATGTCAAAGCTAAATAATCTCATCAGGAAGACTGAAACAAAACAAGCAGGAGGAAAAATCTCTCTGAAATCTTGAGAAGGCACTTCCACCAAGCAGCTATGCTTTCAAAGAAAAATAAAGTCTTCAAATTAACCATGAGCATCCTTGAGAGCAAGTTAAGAGTAAGACAACCACAGCTCTGCATTTATTTGCATCAGCTAGATGCCAGAAGAGCGCTGGAACATCACAGATGCTGCTTTCCAACTGCCCGCACTCTCCCATTAAAACTCTATATACTGAAGATGTTGACAAGGCTGTCAGGGAGGGGAGTGAAGGCAGGGTATTGCCTACAGCATGGATTTACCACGATGGCTGGGCCAGGTTCCTCATAGTCCTTCTTGAGGATACAGGTCTCTACACCAAAACACGAAAGGCCACCCACACACATTCCCTATTTTCTTCTGCTAACCTGAAATGAATGGTTTGTATGATACCATCCTGTTGTGAAACAACATACTTTTGTCTCCCCAGTCATGTTTATGAAGCCTAGGTTCATTTAACAAGTCTGAAGGACACATTTTTACTTTGTTACTGAAGCAATGCACCACATCATCCTAGCAACTGGAACACTAAAAAAGAATTAACATTATAAAACCTATAGGCAGGGATAACCAGAGAAGTATTTTCACATAATTTTACTTCCAAGTATCAAATCACAGGGGTTTTTTATTAACAAATATTTGCACTATAAAAAGCTTTTATTAATATCTGCTGAAAAAGTTCCAGGTGAGGGAAAACGACCATGCTGAAAGGCAGTTTCTTTCACCATCCCTTCCCACAAGGCTTTGGACATTCCTGTGCCAAATGAGTGTCTGACTAACGATAGCGATCTCAGCTGCAGCGATGAAAGTGAGCATTGCATTTGAGAGCCTTGCCTGGGTATTGTCCTATTGATCTCATCGAAGTCACTGAAGTCGTTACCCAGGGAGCTCCCCAGCATCCCACCAGCACCTTCACATGCACCCTTTGTAGGCTGCAACGTGACTCCAGCCCTTAGGAGCCTGAAACTGCCACCTCTGTAACCAGAACATGCATGTTTCAGCGAGAGCTGGGCTACCAAAACGTCCATGTTACAAAGGTCTTTGGTTTTCCTCTGTTTTCCACTTTCAAGATTGTATTAGCTGCAAAGAGGATTTTTTTTCCAGCTCACACACCAGCAGAGGCCCCTCCCACCATAACCATCCTTTACACCTTACTCAATCAGTTAAACACGATGCAGTTATCATGGCTGCACCTTTACCTCTCAGGAAGATGAAGCACTGCTTTCTGAAGCAGGCAGCTGCATGACATGCACGCCATCTTACCGACAGCTCACATAGGCAGCGCTCTCAGCTGAGCTAAGGATGAGCATCTGGACTAGCTTCACACAAACCCCGTTTTTGCTAAGACTTGAATCCAGTTCCACCCCACTGAATTCTCAGTTGCTGAGGTGCCCATGGACACCCTCATCCATACCTCCGGTTGTCCAATGAAGCCTTTGGGAGGCCCGCGTTGTTACGGACAGAACCACAGTGGCTGGATGTCCACCTTGCCCACCTCAACTCAGTGCCTGAAGGTCCATGAAATGCTAAAAGGCTTATCCATCAGACTAACAAGCAAAGCCAGCACAGAACTGTGTTTCGTTTCAGGCTTCCTGGAGCCCACAGGATTCTTCAGATTCTTTGGATTTCTTACCTTCTGTGCTCTTCATTTCTTTCCCACAAATAAAACTTCCCAGTGAAACGTTTAGTGACAAATACCAGTAGGCTAATACAAAAACAGTGTTTGAAAGTTACTCGCTTCACTGCATTTTTTCTGAGGCACAGAGACCAAATATCTGAGAAATCTCTCTGAAAAACAAAAATCTGAAAACCCAAGCGTGTCTCAGCATGTTAGTCAGCCGAGAAAAGCATTACTGTGGAGATGCTGGAAATCAAATTATCACATCTGTGCTTTGAAGTGGAGAGAAGCATCCTTCCGTCTTCTAAAAAAGTAACTGTGATCACATTCTCCTCTTCACAATACCTCGGCATTTCAACAAAGAGGACTCTGTTATTTTTAACAAATAACAGAAATAAATCAAAGCTCTATTTTCTGAAGTGTCCAAAGACACACGCCTCCCCCAGCCCCCCCTACCCCTGCCGCTCTCCCTCCTCCTTCCCTCTCACTTCAAAGGGCAATGGCCTTCCTAAGGCAGAACTCCTCCTGACTCTATTTAATACATTTTACTGGCCTCTACTATGCACTAATTGTAAACGAGTTATTGTAACCACTGGTGTGTCTAGGGAGAACTTAAACACGGGCTAACAAACTGACTTACGTAGGTGAGGAAAGAAGGGAATGGACTCTCACTGTCCAGAGCCTCTTGGGGTTTTGCTCTAAGATCAATTTTCCCACATGGAGGGGGGAAGGAGGGGGCGGGCAAAAAACGAGGGAAGGAGGGGATGAAGAGGGAAGGAGAGTTTACATGTGCTTGGGATATGTTGGGAAGCTAAGAAACATTTGCATCCACAAACATTATCATTAAGTAATAAGAAAGCAGAAACATTTCCTTCCAAATTGTTCAGATTTTCCAGCTGAGGGATCTGTTAGTCACAGCATAACTATTCCATCATACGGTTAAACAAACGCGTCCATCCTGGCAGGCTGTATGGCAACGCCGCACCTTGGAGCATGACATGACGCACAGATGCCGGCGATCTGGGGAGGGGGTGGCAGCGTGCTGCACACATCTGTTATTGTGGGAAAAGCTTGTGTTGGTGTTTTGTCAAATTGCTCTATTAGTAACGAATACAGCTGTTCCACACAGGATAATCTGTGTTGCAACACTCTGCGAAGTGACTCGGTGCAGAACTATGCCCTGCTGTTCATGCTCTGCTGTAGTTCTGATTATTAAGCGAGATGCCACTGTGCTTTAAAAGGGAAAATTAATAAATAAAATACTCAGAAGTGTCAAATGCAGCTGTTTCTGCTTCAAGGAACGTCCAGAGAAATCGTTTCTCCCTGCCATGTATGTATTTTTTCACTGTAAATCAAAATGTGTGCTGGCACCAAGGCAACTGCCCACTGGCAAAACACAAAGACATGCCAAGCGTTTATTCAGCCTAAGCCGAGAGCAAGGCCAGTGCTGGCCGAGGGTTTAGCATCAACACATGTGAGGTTCAGGAGTTATCGCTGCCACAGGCTTCAGCTGAAGTCCTAGGTAAAGGAAAATATAACCACCATTCTCCTCCCTCCTCCTGATAAACCCTTCATAGAATCACAGAATTGTCTGGGTTGGAAGGGACCCCAAAGATCACAGAGTTCCAACCCCCCAACACAGACAGGGCCACCAACCTTCAGGCCTGAGTCTATACAAGATCCTTCCATGGCAATAAACGATTAGCAACACTCACAGATTTCAACTCCAGTCAGCAGAACATCTCTTAAGAGGTTTTGCTAAGTACCCTCTGGTCCCACGCAAGGGTGATGTTATGCTGAATATGTTCCCCCTTAGGAAGGCACTGCAAACACAAAACACTATGCCCACCAAGATGGTAACTACACGGTAACATCTCAAACCAGGCTGCAGGTGCACCGCTGCTCCCCCCAAACACCTGATCTGCAGCCCAAACGTGGAATTCGCGTCGGTTTTCCCCACAGAGCTCAGCTTTCAGACTTTGTAAAGCTACAGAAAAACCCAAGGACAGAGACCCTTTGTACACAAGACCAGGTGGAGAGCTGGGCCCTGCTGCTGGCAGACACCTTGGAGGAGCCTCTCTTTGTCTACAGGTAACAAAACCCTGCACTTCCAGTAGACACAGTACAACAGCTGATGAGATAGGAAAGCATGTGTGCCAGCGAAACCAAGCTGATGGTGATGTTTTGTCTGAAAGAACCACCCGTTTCAAGATGACACTTACAGGTCAACAAGATGATTTCCAGTTTTCAAGCTGCAGCAGAAACAAAAGGAGAAATGAGAAAATGGCCGATTGGAACAGAAAATTAACTCAGAAACACAGAAAACTTCTGATTGGATGTGTGTTTTTGAGTGTCTCTTGTTTAAGGTAAATAGACACATCTGATGGACAAATTTTTCAGTTGTCTGTGGGGACAGGACAAGGGGCGATGGCCTCAAGTTGGAGCACAGCAAGTTCCGCACCAATATGTGGAAGAACTTCACATTGAGGGTGACAGAGCACTGAGACAGGCTGCCCAGGGGGGTGTGGAGTCTCCTTCTCTGGAAATATTCAAGACCTGTGGACCCCGACCTGTGTGACCTGTCCTAAGGAACCTGCTTTGGCAGGAGGGTTGGACCTGACGATCTCTGGAGGTCCCTTCCAACCCCTACAGTTCTGTGATTCTGTTAAATTCCCACCTTCACAAATGCAGACAAAGGTCTTGGACAAAAAATCATATATGCACAGACAGTATGTGTGTCTATACCTAAGCACCAGGTTACTTCCTTCTCTGCCTCACGTAAAGACCACAACACAAGGTCAGCATCCTCCTGCTGTCAGGCTGTGAAGCTGGGCACCACCCAGCACGAGGGTAGGTGGGCACAGGATGCCCATTGCAGCATCCCCTGCCTACTCCAACCACAGCCCAAGATCCCCAGGGCCACGATGGAGCTCCAGGCAGGAAAAGGTGCTCACATGGCCAGGTACTGCTCTGCTGAAGATTGAGGTGGGTGGGTAAGGGGCTGTTACACATTATCCTACGAGGTTTAAGAAAACAGAGCACAAATACGGGCGCAAACCTTATCTGTATCGCAATGCAAGTGGCCAGGCAGGTTACTTCAAGGTAAGAGAGGCTCGGTGAACAGAACACACAGAACATCAGGCTGAGCCATTAACGTTCTAATAGACTAATGACCTACCAATTAGAGATCATTCCAGTCAGCCTGCATACAATAAATCAATGTCCTTCCTAAGATGAACCCACTAGTGAAGAATTTCTCAAAGCTTTTTTAGCCATGGCAACATAGGTAACACTAGGTAAGTGTATTAAAAGAACATGCAAGGAAAGAATAACCTTATTCTAGCAATTTAAACACATGGATTCCCTATTTGAATGTACAGCAACTTAAGACACATACTTATTTCCACTCGGGAAACAAAAGCGTAGCTAAAGACAGACAGACAGATCCATAGCTCCTTTAGCCATTTAAGACACCAGGTTCTATCAAGGTCTGTGCAGCACTAAAGGCACAGCATGAATGAATACTCACTGAGCTACGCTGCACACATCAGCTCATTTTCTGCAAGTTATTTGGCTATAGGCATTTTGCTTCTAACAAACCTGGCATTAATAGGGTAAGAGATGCGGATGCTCACAGGTTACTTGGACAAGAGCTACAAGACAGTGCTGACAAACCAACCTCCAGAGAGAGGTAATTCTCCAAAGGAAAAGTTTTCAAGATTAAATTACAGTCCCTAAAGATGCTTGCTGATGATCAAGAAACAGATTTCAAGTATTAATTCTTGAGCTTAGGAGAATCAAAACCCTGAAGAGCATTTGGCAGAATTGGATGAGATTTGTTCGAAACTCAAGCAGGCTGACTGGCAATGAACCCAACAGGAAAGCTGTATGGATGATCTATCTGCCTCCACCACATTTTGCACCAACAACACATTTCGGAGAACAACTGAAAAGTTATGCTGTATCTCAATAAAGCAGCGATTCCAGAAGATGATGTCAAGCACCATTTCATTTCAGTGAAAATGGGCTATTTCCAGTGTCTTTGGAGGCCATCCAGAAACAACCATGTCTTTAGGAAAAGTAGTACATGGTCAGTTGTGCTTGCCTGCAACTCCACCCGTCACATGGCCATGTTAGAAAAAACAAACCCAAGAAAATTCCCCCTCCCTCAAAAAAATCCCCACAGGACTCAGTATTGTGACACCGCAGGAATTGTAGGAATTCTAAATTATTTGACTTGATCAGAAGAATTTCTGTTTGCTGGAACTTCAGCCACATCATGGTGAAGAGCTCGGAAGTTAAAAACATGAAACGCTGAGGTAGAAGTTCTCCAGAACTACTATGGCTACTCTTGGTTACAGCTGCCAGCCAAGCCAGCAGGCTGGGGACTTGTAGCGTGTTAAGGTGCTGCAGGTACAAAAGTCACATGGGTGCACTGAAGCAACAAAACACACACACAGATCAAGCTGTAAGCAAGTCAGGAAGACCAAGAGCAGGGCAAACTAATGTTTGTTCTTTGGAATTTGAAGCAAGATGTGCCGAACTCCCCCCAAGTTCAAATGAGCTGTTACTCTCCTGGTATTTGGACAGAAGAACAAGACAAACACTAGAAAGACCAGCCACCGCTTGTGAACCAAAGAAGTTTATCGCTCTGAAATCAAAGAGGTATTTTTTCTCCATGCAGCATCCCTTGGTGGAAGAGCTCCTGAATCGGGGCTGGCGAGTAGCCTGTGTGCCCCTTTACAATTTTTACTGGCCCATGATAACTAAGTCTCTTCAATTTCCCTTGAAAATAAATTAAGCAGTTCCCTAATAACTTAAAGAAAAGGCAGAGTCATGCCAGTGGTTCTCCCCCAGACAAAGAAACAGCTGACTGCCCAGCACCTCCTTTGCTCCAGTCCCCCTCTGGCAGCCGATGCTTCCACTGCTGTCCAGGCAGTCCTGCAAGCGTTCAGCAGTAGAAAGAAGCCTAAGGTGACCACAAGTATAACAGATGGACTCCTTATGGGCTGAGTTTCAAAAGCTCCAAGGAAGATCATATGCAGAAGAAATAATAAAAAGGATCTGATGGACAGGAGGGTCCCAGGCTGCTTGTCTGGGTGCCCACATGCCGATGCCCAGCTGCTGGTCGAAGCCTGCAGCACACCCATGCAACAAGCAGCACAAGCAAGCACTTAAAAGCACACTTAAGCTGAACAAAATGATCAACAAGTGACTTTCTTGCACTCAAACTGCACTCGTGCAGCTTGTATTTCTGATTCACCTTATTTTCCTACCAGGGTGTGTCATTAGTGACCAGATAAGCAGGTTTGTGAGCTAGTGACACTGAGGTGGCATTCTTGCTCTCCTTCCTTCCTCCTTCATACTTCTTCCTCCTCCTCTTTTCTGTTCCTGAACTGTGGAGCTGAGACTAAATGGCAGAAAAATTATTCACTTAAAAAAAAAAAAAGTATTTTTAATAGCATCAGTTTCCCTTCCTGGCCAGGCTACCGGGACAGGCAAATACAAGCATCAAGAAGCAAAGGAAACTGGGAGATGATGCAAAGGGTGGAGAGCACATCATGAGGTCATGTCTTTCAGGAGCAGCTATCCATCAGGTCAGGTCATTCCTATCAAGCCACAGCTTTCCCAAAGTCCTAAAGCACTGCTGCTTTTATCAGTAAAAGCTTGCTCTATTCCACTCGTACAAAAAGCATGAGAAGAGCTTTAGAGCAGCAGAAAACAGCAGCCATAAAAGCGAGCTGAAGGTTGGACTAGTAGCACCACATCCACAACGTCAGCCAGACAGAAGCATCGTCTTTTGTCACACCATTAAAAGAAAGGTTTGAGCATAGGTTAAAGATCTTGGAAGACGTAGTAATTTGCTAGTGAAATACAAAAAAAAGAAAGACAGAAGCAGAAAGGGGTTTGTGTTCCTTTTGTACAATGAAACACTGTGTCAGTGAATACCAGGAAAACCAATAAGGAATAAGATATAGCTGTCACTGTTACCTCTGTGCAGAAATCCAGCAGTGACATGATTAAAACCATCAACCACAATCTCCTACAACAGTCTCTTACCTTTGGAGCAAGATACTTTGGCCAACAAAAGGCTGAAGCACTTCACTATTTGTAGCATCTAGTTGCATCTGTTTATCCAGAAATAGTTTTTAAAAAAAAATATCACCGCAAGAACTTCACTTACGTGCTTGGAAACTCCTGAAGGGGGAAAACCTGCACCACCAGCTCTTCAGAGGTTTGAGGGGCACTTGGCCTTGCTGAAGGTGGGCATGGGCTCACGACCATTCACCGGGGAGAAGCATTAGCTGTCTCCCAAGGGAGTCACCACATCAGCCCCACACACAACAACTCCATCCATGTACAAAGAGCCACTAACTGAGGGAAGGGTAGAAAAACACGTAGGGAGAGCAACCCCCACTACAAACCCTTGAAAACCCGAGCAGCTCTGATGACAGCAGCATGGACGCGCACACGACTTGAGATCCACATTCCTTATCAGTGAGGGTGCACACTGTCAGCCTTTACAGGCTACCTGGTTTGAAAGGCAATTTTTCAGTCTCTAACTAACTACTGCTCTGACAGCCCTCATTACATTTTTAAATATAAAAAGTTGCATTTGAAATTATCCAGACACTTGCACAAACGGCATTTACCAACTCGCTAAACCCTTTTGTATGGGCTGATAAGACTAACTATTCCATCTGCCCAGCACATCCATCCTAGGGCAAATAAAGCAAGGAAAATAATGCTCCAAACTGGATCCCCCAAATGATCCTTGCAATATACCGCCAGAACAGATCAAACAGTGGCTTAAAAAAACTGCAAGCCGAGGAGACACGGTAGTATTGAAGGAATATTGCAACTGCACAGCTTGGGGTTAGAAAATAGCAGTAGTTCTATTTCCAGCAGAGCAGCTGGCTCAAATAGCTGCCTAATTCACTTAACCCATTTTGTGCATAAGCTTTTTTTTGGCTATATATAGAGTGGAAATAACCATACAAATGAGCAGCAGTTGGTAAATGCCAGATATTAGATTGCAAACCTTGACTCTCGATTGCTCTCCTTCTTTTGTAGATGATGTAATACAAAGGAGAGCACCCAAATTTGATGCCCGTGTATCTGGGATGGCCCTAAAACTGGAATTTGGTCTAACTCATGTAATTTGTTGCGCTTGTCAACAAAGCAATTTTAGTCTTAGGCTCACCCTGAGGAGAATGTAAGCTTATGTTATTTGAACGTACAAAAGGCCACAGTTCAAATAATGACAAGGCATCAAAACCCAACTGCAAAGCCTCTGAACGCACCACCCTGTCTTTCTCTGGAGCGAAGCCCCGCTTGCAGATGAACCACTGAAGTGGAGAGGAAAACAGTTCTGCTTGTGACAGCCGGGTTGAGGCTCGAGATGGCTTTTTGGTTTGGTTTGTGTGGTGGGATTTGTGGTGGTTTTTCCTTAAAACAGAGAACTTAGACCAAAACACATTCAGGATGCTTCCTTATGTTCTGCAGGGCAAGTAGTTCTGCTTGATAGGAACTATTTTAACACCATTCGCAGTTACAGCCATAACTATTACATCTACCACCTCCACCTGCCTCAGCACAAGTTCATTCATTCAATTTAATATGTCACTGTGGTCTGAGATATAACTACATTTACACAGACAACTTTAAACTACAAGTTCTACCTTTGCTTATTTGGTCCTCAGAAGAAGCCCCCTGCCATACGATGCAGCCGAGAACGAACTATCTCATCATACCTTTCTGGTCATTAAAACCCACCCTCATGTGCACAGCACCACCACTCCCCTCCCCCCCCACACACACATTCACAGCCTCAATGGGCGAGATGACTCTTCAGTGTTTATCATCACAACTGGCACCAAAACTGCACCAGATCAGCTGCTGAGCATGGCATTTCCTCACAGCATCATGAAGAGGAGGGGGCTTCACCTGGGACCCTTTGCAGGAGGTGTATCAAACACCCTATACACACGAAGGGGAGAACCCCTTTATGGAGTATCTGCACCCTTCCCAAAAGTATATTGCAAACCAGGATGCCTTAGCTGGGAAACTATCAGGAAAGCATCCAGTTCCTGTATGAAATCATGCTACTGCTGGTCACGGGGAGCAGCTCACTGAGTAGCCTGCTAGCCAGGTTGCACGCTGTGTGGACCTGAAGAAGCAAATCCCTGTAAAACTCAGAGTGAACGCCAGTGCCCTGGCAGAGCAGAGACTATCTGGGAATGCAGGTTATAAAACAGAAGATACTGGATATCCTGCACAAGTATTCTGGGGTGGGTGAAATTTTTAAGTAAGAGACTTGTAAGTAGTAGAAGGAATAGCCATGTATTATTTTCTGCAGACTCCAGAGTTCCAGTGGGCATGTTGATGCAAGTGATGTGCACAGAAATACAGAAAGTGTCTTAAAAAACCCTACAAAATGAAAATAAATAGAGAAAAGGATCAAAAGAACTGGGCACTCTAGTTCCCTACAGTCCTCCCAGCACACTGATACATATATGGAAGCTGTGGGTGTGCTCCAGGACAGCTGCCCAGTTGGAATGGGGCAGGAAAATACCTCTGCAGACAGACAGATGGGCAAAGGGCCTCAACCCTGGCATGCTGGGGTTTGCCAGCCTGGGCAGTCACCGCCCATGTGGAGGGGAGGCATCTGCAGGTAATGGCACCACGTTACCTGGGGACAGTCCTCAGCCACCCCAAACCTCAGACCTGGAACTGAAACTGTTAAAAGCACTCCACAAAACGTGCACACCCGTTTTCAAAATGACAAATTCCTCCTCTCACCTAGCCTACTCTGACACATCAGTTATTTGAGCAGCTCACAAGAACACTGAATATCCCAAAAGAGAACTTCAGGAGAAGCTTAATTAAATAACCAATTATTCTTCACTTTTAAAAAATAAATGCATGCACATACACTTCCAAGTGATGAGCTCCCAAGGGAAAATTTTGTAAAATAAGCATAAATTGTTTATTTAACTCAGAGAAGCAATTAAGCCATTAAGAGCTCAAAGCACAAGCATTATGCTGATTATCCCTTAATTGCATGCATTCACGGCAGTGGCAGACAAACTGCAGCAGTAACAGCTATGTTACATACTAATTCTTTTTCTGACCTGGGTGCATTTTACAATGGATCCATCAGAAATATATATTAAACAAAAAGCTAACTGAAGAGTGCAGGTCCATAACTGCTCCAGTTTTCCTTACAGCACGGAGATATCTATGATTACTACTCCTAAGACCAATTTTGATATGCTTAAGTTTATTTAAGTAAAGTAGATGAAGTTAGCTGTTTTATCTGCTCTTAAGGACATATTATGTAATGTTAGTGAGAGTCTAATGGCACTACTCATCTATTACTCATCAATACTCATCTATTAATGGCAATACTCAACTATTCCCCTGCCCTCATGGCAGCCACTTGTTGATGTGGCAGTATGATGGGTCACCTGTGATGTCCTCTCCTGTGCTGGGGGTGTTGGAACCTCCAGGATACAAGAGGATGGAGGTTCTTGTGTGGACAGGACTGGCAGCCATTGGTTGGTAAGACTGCAATCCAAGGAGCTCCTCTGGCCAAACTCCAGTTAGCAACCACATCACTTAAACACCCTGAGATACTCCCAAACCTTCAGGTTTTTTCTGAGCTTGCAGACAGGGAATCCGCAGCTGCACTTACCACATACGAACAGGGCCTGCAAAATTACACCACGACCACAACCAAGAGCTGAATTGCAGGAGTCTGAACACTTTTTCCAGTCAGGAGCAGTCCCATCTCCTCTGTCCCACAACGGGTAAACAAAGTAATTTTGTAATTCCCTTGGCAGGGGCAGCAGAAGGCACTGCCGACAGGAACGCGCTCCGCTCCAGCCGCGCTGGAAGAGGGAAGCGGCTGCCAAGGCATCTAGTCGCCAAGAAAATTACAATATGATAGTCTTAATTATACTAATTGCATTTCCTGGTACTGAGGCAGGATTAATATAGTATTTCTTATGCTAGATTTCATAAACACAATCGGTTTCAGCTTAACTCTTCATAATTGTATTTCACAGTTCTCGCAAACAATTAGCCACCAATTACCTTCATTCCATTTTGCAGATGACCGATAAACACTTCAAATATCAGAATTCTCTCCCAAGGGGGGCAAATTACTTCTAACACATTAAGTAATCTTAACGAACCAGGAACCCAGGGTGAAAACCCTGCAGCCAAATTGCCCAAGAGTGCTTGCTTGCCATTTCCATGCCCTTATCAAAGGCCAGAAAAACTTCCACCTTGCTTGGACCAGCTTTGGAGAGCTGAGTAAGAGTCTTAAGTGATGAAATACGTACTTTACATATAAATACATAAGTAAATACAGACACACACTGATGCACAAATACTTGTAGAAATTATCAACAAGTTTGAGCTAATATAAATCTCAAGGCAACAAGGGCTGGGATCCGGACTGGAAGGACCTTAGTTTCTCACTCCCACCCTACTCACCACAGCCCCGTCACCGAACTCAAGGGCTCTGGCTCACACAATCGAGAATGACGGGCATTGTGTTTCAGTCTCCTCTCCAGGCACAGCTCCAACATTCAAAACAAATGGGCCAGAAGGGTTCAAAAACGTTATGATGAGATCGTATCGCCTGCTGCGATAAAAAGTGGTTTATCCTGTGACACCAAGGTCATCTATAGCGACCTGGCCAAGATGGCATTTGAAGAGACTGGCCCTCAGCAGCAGCAGGCATGATAAGCAAAAGCACATGAGTTTCTAGGAATTTTATGCTGGATTTTTATAAATAACACAGTATAGCTGTGTTTTACATGTACATCGCTTAAAAGTGACGTTCAGATAAACAAGGCACAGACAGTTACGGGCCACACAGTTACTAATGCAGCTCTGAAATCTGTAGATACAAAAAAATCGAGTATTTTTAGCTAAAAATAAAATAAATTAAGACTTTCACTTGGCCAGCAGTGGCAATAGCGAAGCCTTCCTGTGACATCACAAGAATACAGCATACTGGCAAAGCCTTTCACCAGGGTCTCTGCCCAGGTTACTCGCCTTCCTTTCTCCAGACCTGGAGGATCACAAGCCCTTCACTTGCCAGGAGAAAGAAAAGAAAAATCAACCTTGCTGACGAATAATTTGCACGACTTTACACGCACACCGAGCTAACATGTTTCTGTGCTTCTAAGTATTATTTTTCTAACCTCCTCTGGTGGATACCATCAGAGAATTAACATCAATGCAGAGGAGCAGGCACTGCTTCTGATCAGCCACCTGCACCCAATCTTCTTCCATCCCCAACAGAAACAGAAGGATGAGATTTAAAAAACCAGCAGTATTTTTAAAAAAACCAAATCACCACAATCCCCCCAAACTGTTATTACTAATATAATCAAGCAATAACCAAACCACACCTTAGAAACAAAGCCTTTGTAGAAGCCTGCAGCTTTATATTATATACACAGAGGGTCCACTAATAAGAAAATAGATTGCACAACTTAAGGCAGAGACTTTGGTCTTGTTCTGAATGCTCAAAAACAAACAAAACCCCCTCCCTGCCAAAATCCCCAAGGGGTAGCTTGATTTTTAAATAGTATTTGGTGCTCTCTGACCCATCAAGAGAGGAAAATTACAGTTTGTGGGTTTTAAATGAGTAAACCACAGCATAGATTTATCTATTATATTGGCCTTAAATATTTTAGAATACAAATTCAGATTCTAGATGTACTTCTTAGACAACTGTTACTGATACTACTGGATGGCAGGCTACAGGCTGTGAGGCTGTCCCGAGTTATGTCATTTCAAACTGGACAATATGGTTCAGTGGGGTTTTTTTCTCCTCCTTTTTTGTCACAGATGCTTTTATGACAAAGTAACTCAGCAATTTGTTTTTGTGAATAACATCCCTCCTCTAAACCTACAGTAATGAAAATATTCAGGATCTAGAAAATGGTCTATTGACATGGCAGGCACAGAACCCACTGTATCACAGTGACTGAGAAACCACTGGTGCAGAAGGAACAAACAGGACTCTTAAGGATATCACCACACATACTGTATCTAAATATAGAAGACGTCAGACTTCCAGAGTGAAAGCTACCCAACCAAGACATCTGACATCAGCAGAACCAACAGCTCATTCAGGCACAGCGTCCAGCTGGTTTTCAGCTGGGATATTTTCACAAGAAGCTGGGAGGGGACATAGCCAGGACAGCTGACCCAAACTAAGCACAGCTATATTCCATACCGTATGATGTCATGCTCAGTATACAAGGGAGGAGCTGGCCAAGAAGGAAGCTTGGGACAGGCTGGGCATCAGGTTCTGGGTGGTGAGCAGACTGCACCGCTTATCACCCGCTTTACACAAGTTCTGCCTTTTTTAACACGAGTTTTACCTTTTTCACCACAAGTTTTACCTTTTCCTTCTGATTCTCCTGCCCATCCCACCGGAGCAGTGGAGAAGTGAGCAAGTGGCTATGTGGTGCTCAGCTGCCAGGGGGCTAAACCACAAGCACCAACCAACTACAGATTTCTTTTTTAGGGTGGGAATAAATACAACTTAAATTTCAGCAAAGTCAACAGACAACCCAATTCATATTCTTTATCATCAAGACATTAAAAGTCAATTATTATTACTTATCCAAGTTGAAATTTGTTTTAAAATCAGAAATGTGGAAACATAATAAAAGCCCTGTAGTGCTTTTGAGGAACAATGTGCTTTGCTCACACCCCAAATCCACATTTCCTACCTTAGTTTCACAATTAATGGATAGACTACCTGCCTTGCTGGCATATAAGTGAACACAGTGAATCTTCAGCCTCCCTCGGGGAGAGAATTCCATCTGCAGTTAGCTCCCTAAGTGAAGTTCCAAGTACAAGTATTTGGAAATTACTTCCAAGAAGTATTTGGAAATTACTCCCAAGCTTCTTTCCGTCTCTCCCTTCATCCCTCAAAAACACCCAACCCCAACCTCTGCATTTAGATTCTGCTGCTTCCTGTCTGTTCTCCTGGGGTAACAGTATGACTGCATAGAAGGCAATGCCTCCTTTAGCTTTTTTATAACCATCATCAAAACATTCACTATACCAGTTGCAGGCAATGGAGCATTTGAAGTTAACAAAGGTTATGAAGTTCATGAAAGTTATAAAACTGGCAGAACCTGCTTGGTGGAGAATATCCTATTTCTTTCTTGCAAGGAAAGAGTTCTTGATATGTTAAAACAGAGAAAGTGTCTCATCAGAGGCAGGAGCAGCACTGTTTTGTGCAGCACAGTGGTTTCCCAGCCCCAGACACCTGTGTTGGAAGGACTTATTTGCCAAATACACACCTTGAATCCTTACAAAAGAGCAGAATCTGGGAGAAACCATGATGGAACAGAGATAACACCCTCTCCACTGGGAAATCTGAACTGAAGAACCAGTTAAACACAGTGTATTCATACTGCTCCAGCTCAAGGTCCTTCCTTGAAGTGATCTGAGGGTGTTAAGTCTATTCACACAGACAGCCAGCAAATGCCACACACAAGCTCTTTCTAGGGCGCTGCTGAAGAACTGAGCCAGAGGGTTAATTCCTCTCATTTGGATAATGTGTTTTCTTTAAATCAAGGTTAATGCCAGTTGCCACAGTTCCTTCTGGTAATTGAAGTCCTGCCTGTTCCTTACGCTAATTACCAGAATTGCATCTTCTTGAGGGGAGCATCCCACTGCACACCACACCAAATGTCAGACGAAGACTTGTCAGATCTGACATCTGAGACAAATCTCACACTGTAACAAAGCCAGGATAACTGTACATTTGTCATCCTCAGTGCCCTACTCCCTCCTTCCTTGTATCCCCCCTCTTCAAGAGACTGAAAAACTGGATAAGACTTTTCCAGGACAATTGTTACACTATTTCTGGTTCTAACAGCTTGTGCTATCTTTATGTTGTCGATGCTAAACTTTCTCTGACACTGCAAACTACTGCATGCACCATGAAGAGTTTTCATCACACAGACAAACACGAACTGAAATCAAAGAGGACAGAGAATAAAAAATAAAGGAAATCAAACACTTGCCGGCAAGGAGGAGAAATGGAATTTAGTAAAGCAAATGCAATAATTTCTTGAGTCTTCTGGTCAACAAATAGAATCACTTCAGATTAAGAGAAAGCTGAATACAATTGTTGTGCTAACTACAGCTGCACCGATACTCTTTAAAAAGACTAAAAGCACTGACTAATGTGTTTGCAGTGTCTGTAGTCAGAGTAGACTGGGTAAAGAATGTGGATCTTAGATTTTCAAGTCCTGACACCACCGACTGGAATGTACTGGGTTCGTACTGGGAGGCTTATTTGCACCTGAGCAGGATACTCTCGCAGTGGTTCTCTGTATTTTGGGGGGAGATCCTTAGATAGGGGAAACATTTAAAAACTGACAGCATGCTGGTATGAGACACTACCTTTCGAAGCACTCTTCTAATCAGTTTGCAGGTACCACACTTGCTGATCCCTTCACACACACACACACACACATAAAATCAGGGCAGACGCCAACCTCGAACATAAGCCCTGCATATTTACAAACCAAAGAAAGTTTGAAATCACAGCCCAGACCATATGTTCTAACGTTTCTCTTTAAAGTCTGCTGTCCCAATTCTAGAGATAAACGCATTTCCCAGCAGCAGATTCTAAGGCATTCAAAAAAAAAAAAAAGATCTTCATGAAGTTTGTGCTTTGGTAAAATGAACTCCACTACTCTGCCCATTTATGTGTTACTCCACTATGAAGTGAGATGCTCTTTTTTAAGAGGCTTGCAAAGTAGAAATTGAGACTCCCAGCTATTCCTTCTCATCCTGCTGATGCCCCAGCCCCCTGTCCATCTGCTCTGCTCGGAGGCCACGTCAGCAGGACGCAGTGCTGGCTGCCAGGTCACATCCCGGGCTGGCTGGAGCAGAGACACGCAGCAACGCAGCTTTCCCCAGGAAGAGGCTGTCGTTACCCCTCAGAGTATGAGGATGCAGACTGTTATATAGCAAGGCTCCTAGGAAATGCTCAGAGTTTCCACATGGCAAAGGGTTTTCAAAACTACTTCCAGTTCCAGCAGTATTTCTCTCCTCACAGTGTGCACTGCAAAACATTCAAACTTTAGGATCTGGAAAAATTAAGCCTAATCAAAACACAGTTGCATGTGGAGATTCTTTTGTCTTGTATCAGGGGAGTTACATTAAAGAACAGCTACTAATTCACTATATTTTACTCAAAAGGGGTATTTGAAGGACTCAGTATTTTATACAGCAAATCTACTAGTGCAGGTGCATCTTAATCAGGATTTAAGCTGCACACATGCATAAAAAAAGTCCATGGTTATTCTTAGCATTATCAGATTTCAACTGGAAAAGCTAAGATTATTCACACAGTAAACAACTCAACCTATCCTCTACTTCTGGCTTCTTACGTGGTTTCCTAAACTTCGCTGCAGCGTGCTAAAAACACAGCCTGTGAGCTGGAAGAACGGTGCTGTGATCTCACTGACAATAACAAGGGGAAAATCCGCTCAAGTCAGCGTCCCTTTGCTCTCCCCTCTTAGGGGATTTCAACACATGCTTCATAAAGGTGTGGGAAGGTGAAAGTTATTTCTTTCATGTGGAAGGAGTAAGTGATGCACACTCAGGAATCTAGTGACCAAGCACTACAAGGCCAAAGAGCCCCTGTCTGAAATGCAGGCAGAGTCACCACAAATAATACAGGTACAGACACCAAAAATAACACAGAGGACAAAAGCCTCCACTGCAAATTCTGGTATTTTCTGGGGCAACAATAAGAAATTAAGGAGAAACTATAAAGTTTCTGTACTGCTGAAAAATGCTGCAGCATGCCATGGAAAATATCCCAACAGGAGGGAAGAGAGCAAACCCTGAGCTGGGAGCAGTGCTGTGATTTCATCTCTGACTGAAAGCAGGCCAGGGGCACTGATGGGTGCATCAGCTGCCTCCATCCCCCTCTATCACTCTGCAGGTGCGCTCTCAGCAGCTGATACAACAGGTAAGCTGCAACTCTAGAAAAACTGCCAGCTCCCAAGCCTGAACTGTTCTGTTCCATCTCCTCCCACTTCCTTCACTCCCAATCCTTGATCTGACACGAGTGCCCTTTGCCGCTCCCATCCCTGCCCAGTAACAGCCCAGTTACCTCTCATTTGCTTACGTGATATCCCATCTATTTTCAACTCTTTCCTTCCCTCCAAGAAACTGATTCACTTCCTCATTTCCAATCTCATATCAAAGGGGAAAAAAATAAACCACCACCTTTTTTTTTGGTCTGCTCAGACGAGTCTGAACAGCCTCGTGTCACTTCCACACACTCTTCCTACATCAGTCTGATGCTATTTAATGTCATCCTTTCCTTTGCATTACCACACCAAACCACACCCACCCACCAAATTAAGGGACTAATAATTCCAGGAAATCTTTCATTTGAGAAACCACTGCTAGATTTTTAGCATACTTCTGGCTTTTCTCTGGAGTTACTCGTTTTCAGAGCCACAGAAAAAGCAACACTGAAATTTAATTCCCAAATCTTTGTTTAACAAAAGAACAAGCCCTGTGGTGCTTCAAGTTCAGTCTCAATGGCAAAACACTTGAAAGTATCACTCAAAGCAAGTATATTAGTAAACTGTGCGTGCTTATTATTCTGTTTTCACTGCAAAGTGTAACAACCCAAAGGCAATTTAGGCTGTGTACTACATCGACAAGCAATGCTTACACATAGCCACAACCCCTCCATGCCACTTCCCATCTGCATCTTGTCCTTGAGAGCACCACAGCCCATTCAATGCAGAGACTCGCTCACCTCTGCCATGCTTGAACTAAAGCATAATTTCTTTCCATCAGCATATCTGTTTCCTCTGCATGCCAATTTTGTGCTCTGCTGTTCTGATCCTCATGCTGTGATACAGAGCAAAGCCGAGAGAGAAGTTTCAAGAGGGTGTTTTCAACAGCGTGGGCTAGGCAGAATACACCAGGAATTTCAATTTTTAATCACCCCAGGTGTTTTTCTGCTACCTCTTCTTCCTTCCAACTTTGTACCAGGCTTTTTGCATGCAAGGCATATACACAGAAAATAACAGAACACAAAACTCGAGCTGGTTCGCTTGTGACAAAAAATGAGACCCAGCTTGGGCATCATTTAGATGGACAGCAACAGAAAGCACATTTAGCAATAATTGAGCAATTCTGTATAATCAATGAATAGAAGCATTATTCAGCCTGCACCAAGGTCTCTGTACACACGTATTTTCAACATGTGGGTGACAAACAAGTTCAAATTACACTAGAATATTCATTTTGTCCATATTATTCATATCACAGTACACATGACAGATTGGCAGCTTGGTATTACTGGCTTCCAGGGTGAAAAAGCACCAAACAGATGCTTGGGTACAGGTCCACTGCCCCAAACAATGCACAAACTGCTGTATTTTTAAGTAATTTAGTATATGGCATGGCTGTCATGTAGCAATAGCAGTACCTACCAAAGACCTGAAGATATTGGGGGAAAAAAACAACCAAACAAAACCCCCAGCTTTCAATCAGTCACTAGGGAAAGAGGAATTTCCTGAACGGGTCAGATTCACACAGAATCTATTTATCCTAAAAATTCAGAAAGCAGAGTAACTGTTTTTCAGATGCAAGGGGGCTGTTTTGGTGCCATTTTGTAGCTGATCAGATCCACGTTCTCCCCCTCTCCTGGATTTCATTTAGTGTGGTTACCCCAAAGCACAGGGAATACACAGTCTGTATTTGCTGAGCAAAGCATCAGGCGAGGATATGCCTTGCCCTTGTCCCTTCCTTGCAGGGCCAGCAACAGCCAAGTCCAAAGTTTGTGAAGAATTAAGTGGGATAACACTGAAAGGAAATGAAGCATTTCAAGGATTGGTGTATTTACGAACTATTTATCACCTGTCAAAAGTATATTAAAAAAAAAACAGCTTTGAAAATAACTGATGACAACACATGACATCCTCAAAACCACAGAATTAAGATTCTAAATGAGACATCCTTTAACTGCAATGTACCTCTCAGGGGGTCAAAGCCCCGAGCCTAGCCTTGGGTGGCTGGCAGCGCAGGATGAACGGGGCTTTCCTCCCCTGCTCCCCTTGGTTACCACAATTTTCAGAAGGACCACACTTCTAAAAGCATGCTGTTACAAAGGCTACAAAAGTCAGACAGCACACTGTCTCTTTCATTAGAGGTGAACCTGTAGCAAGTCAGGTGAAAACACTGGTTCTGGTGAGATGCCTGGAGCTGCTCAGATACATCCCAAAACAGCCCGACGTACGGACTTTGCCGTACAGACTGGACTCAAAAGACAGGATTGATCTACCTCCTTAAATCTCACCTCTCAAGGAAAGCACAGACCCACTCCACGCCCTGACCAGTATGCTTCTCCCAGCATTGTCGCTTCACAGATCTGCTTGATCCAGCCAAGATCTATGCGGCTGATGAATCAAAGTCTTAACTCACCTCTGGCTACATGCAAGGGAAAAACAGGAATGAAGGCAGCACTTGCTGTAACACATTGTGTGTTCAATAATAAGGACACATCCCTGTTTTAGAGAGTTTTAGGGGCTGGTTTCTCAGTTGGGGGTGGGAGTATTTCTATTTTTCAAGTTTTCACTGATTACTTCACTGGTTAAAACCCTGAGGAATTGGAAAAAAAGATTTTGTATTTAGGATTTCTCCACTACTCCAAAACAAGATAGACCTTCAAACGCGCATCTATTCTATCTGTTTTTCAACTGTGATTACTCAATTAGTGGATAATTACACTTCAGGGTGCTTAAAACAGAGGATATTCCACAGAGGTTTTCCCTCAAACAACCTTTAGAAGACAAATGGAGACTCACTAAGTAGCCTTTTACTCCGCTATTTTCGCATCAGGCTCACACCTATTATCACCCAGATACGCCACAGCCATGGAGCCAAAGGGGTGCTGGATACCAAGTGGTGGTTCACAGGGCATCCAAAACAGGCTCTAGGAGCACAAACTGAAGATTTCTATGATTCTATCATTCCAAACTCCTCAAAAAGCCATATAAGTAAATGCTTTCACAAAGATGAAAATCCCTCTGCAGAAGTAGAGTCCACGGCGCCCGCAGAATGGCTGCATGCCAAAGGAAAAGAGAAAATTAAATCCTAAATGATTTAGTGTAAACCATGTCATGGCATCTCAAATTTTTAATACCTTTACTCCCTGAACTCAGGAGAATCACACAATTTATAATAAAGCAGTCCTCCTTATTGTGAATACAAATGAATCCTACTACAAGCACATCTGAGGTCATCACCTTAGGCAGTGAGGAGCAAGCATTGTCTGTTCGGTGAGGAGCTACTCACAGACATACACCCTATCCAAAGAGAGACTTACACTGCCCTAACACAGGGCTAAAATTGCTGCTAATCCTAGTGCAGTGTGGGAGCAAAGGAAAACGCTTCATCTGTCCCAGTGCTGCCCCAGATATTGGGAATACACTGACCTTTAAAAACACAGGTTATTCTAGCATGGCAGTAGGGGGCAAGGACACTAAGTTTTGTGGAGCAAGGGGGTGTGTGAGATTTCCAAAAACCTGCACATAAAATAAGCCTGTCTCTTACAAAAACTTCAGAGCAAAGTAAAAACAGAACTGTGACGTGTCCTAATCGTCACACATTTGTTGGCTCATTACAGTTTATTCCATAACTGATAGTTTAACATTATTTAAGTTCCACAAGTGCACTGTGAACACAGCTTTAGCAAAAGAAAAGGAAAAAGGCAACACCAGTACAGCCAGGTTCTCCTCCGTGCTGGAAGCCAGCCCTTCTTTCAGCAATATGAAGTATTTCACAATGAATTAGGATTTGAAGCTTTAGCATAAAAAGAGTATCAGACTTTCCAGACCCACCTTCAAAGAGTGTACACAAACATGCATGCTTTGGAGGTCAATACCACAGCTCTACCAAAAAAAAAAAAACACCCAAAAAAAGGAGACAATTTTATGCAAAAAATTCTAAAATAACTTTATGAAAGGCTGCTGATGAGTGCAAACCAACCCCACTGGCACAAACACGTCAAATTGCTAGGAATACAGAACCAGGAGGTTTCTTTCATGTTCTGTTCATTTAAAATACACTGTCTGAACAATGCTTTGAGCATTGGAAAAAATAAATAAATGGTGTGATAATTGTATTTGTAATGGAAATACTTATGTACTAACCAGTATAAAGCACTCATTTCAAGTAAAAGCAGTAGCCAGCTTTATTCCTCTGTTAATTGCCACGTGAACCGATTTCTTACCACACAGCACGCTGGCTATAAATCTTAACAAGCAGTTTTAAATTGCTGCTATTATTGCTCATCAAGACCAAATAATCCTGGAAGGCATTCAGGGAAGCTTCTGTAATGTCTATCTCAAACAACTATTAATTCCTCATTTCCATGGGGATGAAATTCCAAGCAACAACCACCAACTGCTTAAATAGGGAGGGCACAGAAGAGATGCAGAGGCTGCAAGATGGGACGTTTCACACAGACATAAAGGAGAAACTCATCCCTGGGGGATGGTGCTGCCAGGGGAACAGTTTGCCCACAGAGCAGCCCCCATCCTCAGAGCGCTTCACGTGGACAACATGATCCACCTCTGACACCACCCCTGCTTTCAGCAGAAGGCTGGATAAGGTGACCCCTTTTAACCCAAATTTTAATAAAAAGCATCGTTATCCTCAAGCAATTTGATTTTAGTATTTGATGCATTCTAAGAAACAGTCTTTGAGTGGATTAGAAATTTACAATCAAAATACAGGAGCAATGCACTAGCTTTACAATTATTACTTCTTATTATGAAACTGAACCCCCCCCACCACCCATACCTCATTATTGTCACTTTTTTTATGAAAGGTTTCTGAATAAATACCCCACTGAGATTGCTGCTTAATGGCAGAAGTTCTAGAAAGGACGATGGAGGCAACACCCCCTAGCTCCCTTCTCAAAAAAATAAGAAAATGGAATAAGCTCAAAAAAAAAAAAAATCACTGAAAACAGTACTGACAGTACAGCTACATGAAGTCTATTAATTTCCAATTTTGGTTTAACCTTCTCTTATTTACCATAGACAGTGTCATACCTAGGGAAGTAGTAGCTTCACTTCAAAGCTGTATTTGCTACTAGCTAGAAACCCTCTTCACAGCACTTAGTATACAATCTGAAAGGTCTTTTATCACTTCTCCCTTCATCCTGTTACAAGATTTTGTGTGGGCTCTCTTATAAAAAAAACCCACAAGTGCTATTTATCATATTTGCACAGTTTTACAGAGAGGTAAAACAGCAATCAAAAGGCTGCTTACATGCTGCGATTCAGTCCTGCATAATTAACTAGCTCTGCTTCTAAAAAAAAAAAACAATTTAAAATTCTTCTCCAAACCAACCCAACTTCTCCAAGTACTCTCCAATGTCTGTACTTCCCTGATCATTCCATATCTCTTCTGGGGAAAACAGGTTTTCCCCAGATCTCCATTTGATTGTTACTCGTTTTCAATCTAACCTGTGACATCTCATTTGTATTTACTATCGGGCTAGAAGGAAATCGGCACCTATATAAAATAAAAAGTGCTGATAAATGACTGAACAGATAGAGAAATCTGCCCTTGCAAGAAAGTCATGACTCATTCTGAGATTTTAAAGTCCTGTAACACGTAGAGCAGTCAGGTCTGCAACTTCCCACTTTCAAGTGCCTCAGTGTATTTTCAGAACCATGGATCACGCTTCTGCAGAGGCGAGAGATAAGTTTCCATAGTGCAAGCAATGTTCATCTACATGCCCGTGAGATGGTGTATCCTCTTACCCTGGATGCACTGCAGGGTTCCATCCTCAGCCCTTATTGTAAAGGTTTCACCTGGATTAACTTGAACGAAAAAGACCTGCCAAAAGAAAAAAACAACAAACACATTTGTTTTTCACTGTGATCTTCAAAACCACAATTTCCCCAACCCCAGAACTCTGTTATCCCCACTTGGGAAGGGTTATGGGGCCAGGGTGGGACCATACTGGTACACCACATCTTTGGGTACCACCGTGCCCCAGGAGTCTGTAGAGATTTAAAGCCTACCTACTCATCTCAATTTTCAGAGCTGAAATAAAGATGTAACTTGGTTGTGTGCAGGTAAGAATTATGGCTTTGGGTTCCACCACACAGCTCTCGACAGTGTGTTTAACTTGGCCAAGCGCTGATGGCGAAGGACACGAATCTTTATACCAGACACAAGAGCAGACAGCACGTAACTCACTCCAGCAAGCAGCACCAAGCCATCCCAGGACTTCAACTTCACTAGAATCAAAGGGGTTTTTGCAGGATCAGGAAAGCTGATCCATTATATTTTCAAAAATCTACCCATAACTCCTACATGTGAGAGATCTCAGTGACACAAAATCTACACACACACAGTTCAATAATTGCACGCAGAACCAGCTATAATCTAAGAGATATATTTTTTTTTAAAATAATCAAAAACATCACTCCAGTCAGCCATTGCTCCATTCTGCAGACAACCACAATGATACAAAGACCAGGAAGCACCAAAACACACCCCAGTTCAGCATACGCTGCACTCATCTTTATTAATTTTCAGGCATCTAAAATCCCTGTTCTAAAATTTAAGATGTAGATTTATTTCTTGAACAAAGTTCTACTGGGAACTACGGATCATTTACCCCATGCTCTTGCTACCTGTGAAACTTTCACTGAAATAAATTAAGCATGCTTCTGTTAACAATGCACTCTCAGAAGTTCAGTCACAACCTGGATTGATCTTGCTACGCACAGAGAAGTTAAGATTTTTGAGAAAACTCAGAGTTTAGGTCTGGTCTTTACATTCTGTGACACTTGCATGCAGAATTTAATCAGTCCATCCGAAAAGATGGAATTTGAATTAACGTTTGTGTGAATTCCTTAAGCTAAATGTATAACATAATTATTGCCTAGGTGACTTTCTGAATTACAGTAATCCTAGAGAAACCCATTATTCTAGCAACGTTTTTAAAGGACAGGCTGGAAATCACTAAAATGACCCAGGAAAGCCATTATTTTGTCTGCAACGATAAATTTCTCCCCAGCACTGATCAGGGTGGATCTGATCCAGCATACAGAGCACAGTAAATCGTTCAGAAAAGATAAGAGGCACAAAGCCATTCCAGCTCTAATCTCCCAACAATCGACATTTAAGTGACAGCATTTTAGTGCTCTTTCGCCATGAATAGGCGTGGATTATCCACAACAGGATATGGGCATCAGCGCAAAAGCAGCTCAGAGCAAAGCAGTGCCTTCAGCTCCAAAAAAGAAAACCCCAGAACAACTGAGAAATCAGAAACCTGAACACAAACAGGCAAAGAATCATAAAGATGTTTCATTAGCTTATTTGCATTAAAGGGTTACTTATTAATGTGATTAACATCAATCGGATGCCCTAGGATAGCATCACATCTTTGGAAGAACTTCGGTCCAAGTCCTCAAAATACATACCCTAATGAGATGGTGTCAGAAAAGCTCCATCTTTTTGGGGGGTTGAGTTTAATAGCAGATCTGAGACTGAGTGTGAGCACCTTCCTCATGAGGTACATGGCCACCCCAGAGCTGGTTATCAGAAGGGTATGAGGTAAAAATGCCTTTTTGAGGATGGTTCTTACAGAAGTCAGTCGCCAGCCCAAGCTTTAAAAAAAATTCCTCTGGTTTCCACATTACAAACCCCTTCTCCAGACCAGATCCCCAGTAACACATGCTGCTTATGGAGGTTGAAATGAAAGCAGTGTTATCTTTACATAATATGTGGGTTTTAACACAAACAAATTGTTCCATCAACTAATTCGTTTCCTGAAGGGCATCAGCCACCATGTCTTCACCCCCATTGCAAGTCCATGGGGAGAGCAAGCCTGGGACACACCTACAGTAGCTTCTACTACTTGCATCTAGGGAAGGACAACCCCAGGTACCAGTATAGGATGGGGACCGGTCTCTTGGAGAGCGGTGTAGGTGAGACCTGGGGGTCCTGGGGAACAGCAGGATGGCCATGAGCCAGCGATGTGCCCTCGGGGTTAAGGCAGCCAGTGGCATCCTGGGCTGTATTAGAAGGGAGGTGGTTAGTAGGTCAAGAGAGATCCTTCTCCCCCTCTGCTCTGCCCTGGTGAGACCACACTGGAATACTGAGTCCAGTTCTGGGCCCCTCAATTCAAGGAGGACACAGAACTCCTCAAGAGTCCAGTGCAGGGCCATTCAAACCCATCTGGATGCGATCCGGTGCGATTTAGTCTGGGGGATCCTACTCTGGCAGGGGGGGTGGACTAGATGATCTTCTGAGGTTGCTTCCAACTCCTAGTGTTCTGTGATTCTGTGATGTTATAGATGTGGAAATAGCCCCTTATTGACAGTTCCCAGAGTCCAACAGCTTTAAGATTGAATATTTACTGAAAACCCCCTCAGCACTAGTTACTGTCACAAAACACTAGATAAAGTTGGCCAGCAAGTGAAGTTCCCCACTGCATGCTGCAGGATCACAACCACTGACTCTGCCCAGCTGGTCTGCAGTAGGGACTACATTATTTTGCCAAATTTTTAGCTACAGCCCAATACAGACAAGAAAACACAAAATATTTTCACTTGGGATCTTGTTTTGAGGTTAAATATCACGTATTTTGAAAGGATAACGTTTTTCAACTATTAACTGTGCAAGTAAACTATAAACCTTTCCAGAATTACATTGCTGCTTTATTCTCTCAATTGATGATTTGCAACAAGTTCCACCACAGCTTTCCCCTAAAATCCAGTAATGCTAATCCTGGTTTTGGGCTCTTGAGCACATGTTTCAGTGTTGATAAAATCATGTTAGTACAAATCATACAAGTTGCACAATCTCATCTCCTAGACGTCACAAGGCTGAAAGCCATAACTGATCTGGTTTTATTGGTAATTGTGGCATTTAAATACACAGACAAGCCAGAAGATTTAAGGAAGTCAATTAGCTTGACTTCTATTAAACCATCATTTTGCATTTAATGTTGTCAGCCCACCAGATCTTTGGCTTCAGAGTCATGTTTTTCTGTGCCACGGAGGGAGAAACACCAACATTTGGGAAATTCACTCACTTTGGCAAAATTTCAGAAAAGAGCCAAAGGAGCAAGAAGAAAACTTGAGGCTCTGAGCCACAAAGCTTTTACGTATAGCTGAAAAGGTCATCTCCCTGGCCACTTCCAGCTATGCAGAGCTTCTCAGAAAAGTAAAGAAATCCACCTCTATCTACCCAGAGTGGTACAGAAAAAGCACATGCTAAAACCAGTAACCATCAGTGCACGTAATGGACTTAAAAGTTACACTCAGGCAAGAACTGCACTGGGATAAAGTGCTGTAGCTGTTAAATGTTAAAAAAAAAAAAAGGAAGTTCTGAAGATATTAAAAGACATTTCTTCTGTAATGATGCTCAAATTAGCCACCTTTGGAACAGAAGAAAACACTTACAGGCTTGTTGCCAGGGGAAGGCAGCTGTATCTAGAGCAGGCAGGAATAGCCAGCATGCAACTGATGTGGGAGGACAGTCGGCACGCAAGCACACGTAGCCCAAGGTGGCCTTAGATACAGGAGCAGCAATGGGGATGGGATGCTCCTCAGGCAACACCCTCCACAGCTTGTCCCCCATCACAGGCAGACCGACCCATTCCCATCAGGCTGCAACCCAGCCTCTCCTCTCCACCCAAAGCTGGGGTACAGGGGTTTGTCCCCATGATCCACCCCACTACCCAAACCCCTCTGCACTCACCCCATGCTGCACACAACCCCCTGAGCGCCTGCAATCACAAAGCACAGACTAATGAGCCGCAGAGTGGAGGTCAGGCCATTAAAGCCAGCACACATTGAGAATCAGATGCTGGGCATTTTCCAGCCAACGCCCCCAATTTGTCCCAATTGCTTGGGACAAATGAGGCACACTGTGACTTCTTTTGTTTGTACACACTAAGTATGTCAAACTAATTCAAAGATTTATTTTTCCCACATCCTCCTGAACAGCAAAACCATATTCTGCAGCCTGAACCGCAGCTTTTCTCCTTTCTGTCTACACATGGGATCTCGTGAATGCCTTGTTTCTGAGGCTTTTAATTAAAAATCTGAGGAAAGCAATAAAAAAGTCTAAAGATAACGTCTTTATTTTAATGAAAACAAACACAGATGATCTTTAATTGCCCTATGTCTCTTCCAATATTCATCATCTCAAGCCTGCACGTTTATGAGATGGCAGCAAGAGAGGAGAGCTTGGAAAGCAGCTCTGAGCTCACAGAATGGCTCTGTGGCCCTGGCAGCATGAGGATGCAAACAAAGGACACCCCAGCCTATCTCAGTCTCCTGGCTTCCTCACATCTGAAAAGCTGGAGCTTGTAACAGCTGCAAGTAGGGTGCCAGCACACAGTCCCAAGGGCTCTCTCCCTAAACAGTGCTCAGATGTTTGCTTCAGCACTTTAATCCAGCTGGTGTTGAAGCCCAGCCTTAACTCCTGCCTCTTACCTAGGAGAAAGCTTGCCATCTCCATAAGGCACTTCTTTTCTGGCATTTATTTTGCCTTTAAGAATGTTACTCTATTGTATGTGGTCATGTTTGTTAAAGACTGATTATTGTTACTAAGTTGCATAGTTACTATAAATATTTATAATCACACACACCCAATATGGTAATAAATGCTCTGTATCCAGAGCCAAAGGTGTGTCACTCACATCCCTCTTGCTCCTACCATCCCACTCATGTGCCTACCATGAGCAGGGCAAGAGACTAGTGAACCTGCCAGCGGAGTCTAGCAAAAGTGTAAAGCTCAGGTTCAGGAATACAGAACTAGATATTTAAATCGTAGGTAAAGTACCTCATATAAAGACAGAAAAGGCTAGCTGATAAGGAACAAGAGCATACTGTTTTGTATAGTATTAGTTTACCTACACACATGGGGCTTAAGCTTCCATCCACGTGATGCAGTACAGCCCAATGCTTACTTTAAAGTATTTCCACTTTATGAGAACCTTTACCTTACTAAGGTCAAACAGGCACTTGCACTGCATTGGCATATTAAAACTCCACCTGAATCCTTTTCTAATGTGGTGAATTTTCCCTTCCCTTTTGAGCTATACGATGCTTCATACAGCTGGGGGGGCACAGCATCATAGGCATCACCTGGGATCTGGTCACAAGTTCCTCACAAATGCTTTAAATTATTAAAATTTACTGTATTTACAATTTCTACAGTGCATATCATGCATCTTTGGAAAAAAATGAACAAGACACACACAAAAAAAAACCCCAAACAAAAATAAAAGCCCAAACCCAGAGTAATCACTTGGGTCCATACTCTATTCTACTTCAGAAGTCTGTGCCCCAGATCCTGATGGATTTCCAGCTCTGTCCTGCTGGAAGGACCAAAGAATCCATACCATCCTGTGTGCTATATTCTTCACAGGAATCCTTTCCATCAGGAAGGATAAATACTATCAACCTCTCTTCAGTGAAAAAGAGTCAGGGCACATGCTACATCTTAAACAACAAAACAACAGCTTTTAAAAATTAATGCTTTTATAATAGTGTTCTGAGCTTAACAATCCTCTTTTTCCCCACAGGGCAGAAAACAGGCATGAAGTAATTCCAACTTACTCCAAAAAAGAAAATAAATATGTAAAAATCAGTATATCTGTGTAACAAATTGCTCTGATACACAAGACATTTTAAGATTCATAAAGTTGTGAGTTCTGTGTTTCATAGCACGAACAAACACACTGGTGAGAGCAGTCTTGGAATTTGCTCCCCAATATCCCCCAGCTGAAATTCCTTCAGAAAAGTTCCTAGACAGCAAAGGCTGCCTGTGGGTTCACTTTGCTAACACTACTCGTCTGCCATCTGTTCTGATGCTGAATCTGCTTTAATAGTTGGTATATTTAAGCAGAAGGAAATGTCATTATCCTGTATCCATCAGCCACTTGTGATGGCCTCTCAAGTCAGGTACCTTAGATCTGTTCCAGTTATACACCCTTCCATTCTTGGAACAAGCTTTCCATACCCAGTATCCCTTCTTCTCTCAAAAAAGGACAGTTCTGTAAGTATATCTAAGAATTTCCAAGAAAACATCAAGAAGTAACTCCAAGTTTTGGCACAAGGTTCATTTGCTCAGCTCAGCTGCTGTGCAGGTACAGAACAAACCAACCCCGCCAGGTTACAAGTTCTTGTAAGGTGCACGAACTGGTGCTACAGGGAGGTACCAAACCTTGTTCCTTGTACTCTCATCTACAGTATTCAAAGTGTATATGACCTTAAGAGACGAGTGCTAGAACACAAAGCACTTAGATCCAGCGCCTGGGCTTGAGCCAAGGACTGAAAAAACAGGGTTTGGTAAACATGGCTTTACAAAGAGCGGGCAAGCAGAAAACTTGCTACAGCACTGCAGGTGCAGCAAGCAAACCAAGCTGAAATAAAGCTTCCCAAAGCAAATCGCTCAGCTTTCTGTAGGGACATGCTATGGCACAGCTAGATGCCTCTCCACTTTATACTCCACGCTTTTTAGAGCTTGCAGTGGAGTACCTACAGGAAAACACTGAAATTCTTGGACCAAAAGGTTAATTATCACTCCCCGAATCCCTGCAGGAGTTACAAGTGGATTAGAAGCAGAAACAGAGTAAGCAGCAGCTCTGGAAGGGACATAAAAGCATTAAATACTGTCAGCAGTAGTGGAAATTAAGTGTGGGAAACTGAAAGGAAAAGAAAGAAAAAAAAAAGAAAAAGAAGAAAGCCAGGGCTAGAAATGCCATTTGGGTAAGCCAGAGAAGAGGGATTACTGTCAAGCAGCAGAGACATTCCTAGCTCTGCCCTGTACAGCTCTGCAGCACTTATCCCCAGGAAGATAAAATAATTGAATGTTCCTATGCAATTGTCTTACAATATGAAGCTGTTTACAGGCATTGCTTTCTGTTTGGCTGCTGGTAAAAGCAAAGGTGTTTTACCAACTCCAGTCTGCTTTTTTCTACATGTGTAAGAACTGGCTTTTGGAGAAAAAAAACCTCTGCTCTGAAGCTCAACATTTCCAGGTACAACCTGTAGCACAGCTCTACCACACTGGCACAGCCAAGGCTTCACATATCCAGCACCACATCTGGATGAGCAAGAGTACGGGCACCCTGAGCATCTCATCAGCACCAATACTGTCAGCTCCAGAGCACAAGGTACTGGCCATGCTGCAGTCTGGAGAACTCCATGAGCCTCATCTCTCTCTAGCCAAGCTGTGATGCTTTCTTACTGCCAGCTTCTAACAGAGATTGTAATTACACCCCAGAAAAGCATGTGTCCTTATTTATTATATAATATATTTAGCACCTATTTATTGAGCAATATAAGCCATCTTTATTGAGGACATCATTCTTACGTGAATCTAATCTGAAGGCTGCTCCTGCCTCACAAATAAAACATAAATCTCTTTCAACAGTCACGTAACATTTGCTTCTACATTACAATCAACTCTTGTTAATTAACAGAGCCCATTTGCTGCTACTGTGTGCAAAGATCAAACAAAGCATTTATTCCAACTTCATCCCATTTTAGAACTGTGCTTCTAAAAAGGAGAAGGCATCAACTAAAGCTTCAGGAATAGGATGAAAGTGATAAAGCATAAAGGCAGCTAGGCTTTGCACATCCAGACTAGAGGCTGAAAGAAGTCTGAAAGCAAACTGATATTCTAGCTACAAGTACTTAAAGACATAAAGCAATGAGGTGTACAAGCATCATCCAACAAGCATTTACGCAGGAAAGGAACCTGGCCCAGAACTGTTCTGCTGAGTCACATTTGCATAGCACAGCAAATCAAGCAGCAATGCACTTCCAGTACGTCAGCAATTCCTTTCACTCCAAAACATTAAATAAGTTAGTTTAAAGGCAACAGTGGCATCCACTTAGCAGAGCTGCTGAATCACCAGTGATGGGGAAATTCCAAGATTGGACTTAAGAGTCCCACCTCAAAGGAAGACTCAGAAGACTTCACTTATTCTTTCTGTAATACAAAAGGACACACAGGCCAGTCTAACCTGATAAATGATTTCCAGCAAGGAGGAAAGGGTATCCAGTATCAGGAAGATTGTTCCTTCACTTAAGCATATTAATATTGGCCTTAGTAAATAAGAGCCATTAAAAGCTTTCTTCTCTATTTTTTTCAAGGTGAAGCACACCATGCTGAAATAAATGTGTTTCTGTGCTCACACAGAATCACAGCAATGAAAATAGGTATCATAATGAGAACCCAGATAAGCAAACAGACTTAGAAAATTATAAAAGCAGAAATTATTCTTCCTCTCAAGGTTGGTCTAGCTCAAAACACAACTTAGAGGGAGGAACAAATGATCAAGGCAATGAGAAGTTAACAGAATTTAATTTTATATTGATTCATGAAGGACAGCTTATTTCTACCTTGGGTAAAATACCTCAAGACAGAAGGGAAGCAAACTGAATAGCACACAAAAATTGCTAGGGTAGATGTTCTCCAAAGAGAAAGAGTAACCCAAGATGATAGGCTGGGGAACCTACCAACCACCAGCTTGCACCTCCAGGCTGTAAGCTGACATGAAAGCACCACTATGGTCTTGTCATCATTCTACCTATTTCTGCTCCATCTCGTTGGAGACAAATATGAAAGAGGCTATAAAATTGCCTTCCTTCAAAAGCCTACCCAAAATCCACTTCTGCTGCTCTAAGGTTTATAATGAAGTAAAATATAGGACTGCCAGGATCCATACACTTTGGTAAGCAAAGAACAGCAGTCATCACAGGAGCTTTATCTTCAATTCTCCATTTCTTGTCTTCTTTCCCCTTTTTACAGTTTACCATTTTTGGTTTAAGTTCTTAAAGTCTAACCACAAGTATTAGCAAGACATCCGGACAACAGGTAGCACAAGTAAAGCACGAGACTAACTTTCTGCAAAGGCCTCCAAGATGTACTCTTTGTAGCCATTATTTCAATCCCATTATTTTAACTTCAAAGAACACACCCACAAATAATTGCATTAAATTTAATGGTACATTTAGGCATTCTTTCAATGTCTTTCCACTGCCAGGGCAGATTTCTACCTTTCAGAAAATACTCTGCCCTCCCCAGTGGTAGGGAAAACCATCTTCCTCATCTTTAAAATGCCTTGGGGGCCCAGAAATAGTTTACTTAAACCAGCTGTTTGCCTGCGACGCTCACTGACCTGCTGTGATCCATCGCTGTTCACGATGTGAGGCATCATGGCTACCTCGCCGTTCAGCAACGGTGGCAGCTCCAGCGGAATTTGGTCGGTCATCATCATTGTGACGTACATTCATGGAGAATTTTCCTCAACGGGCTTCCTGCAAGAGAAGCATCAGTTAAAGACCCTGGAAAAGCCATTTATACTTTAAAAGGTCTCCTTTATCCACGTGGATTTTGCCGTTGAGGTAGCAGGACACCTGCGTTTGTAACAGGATGCATACAGGAATCTGAGGCACTGAACAGAGGTTTTATCTGTTCAATCAATAGCAAGCAAAGTCAACTTTCTGTGCAAGACTTCCAAAAGCCAACAAGCCAGACTTCTGCTCTTTCCCACAGTTATAACCCCCAGCCCTCATCACACAGCTGAAACGGGCAAGTTCTGAGACACCTGGAGCAAGATTCACTTTCCTAAAAATCAGCATCCTGCTTGGTACCACAGCTCTTGGAACTACATCATCCACGTGGTTAAGATGTCACATCAATTTCACTTGATACCCACAGTTCAAAGCTAAACACCTTTATTTGCTTTCTAGGGTGGTGCAAACAGCAAGAACCACCACCTGTAACACAAGAGCAGGCACCCCATTTCCACTCAATCCCAGTGTGAAGGAGAAAGGATTTCACTGGAGCAGGAGGCACAGCACATGCCCATGCTCCAAACACCTGACATGATACAGAGCACAGACTAGGATGGAAAAATCCCACTTACAAACTTCTCCAGCATCACACAGTGCTTCCAGCACACACACCCCCTCCTTCACAGTCAGTGATGCGATACGTAAGCACCACCGCAACCACTTTGTAGAAAAACAAGTTTAATCCAGCACTAAGACTACCACTGCGCTGTTTTACAGGACAATAATTCAGTTCTTTAGTGGCTAAGATGGATGACCTAAATCACATCATGTATCTAGAGTTCTGCACAAGAATTCCTAGGTAAAACAACCAGCGTTGATCACCTCTTATGCCAGAGAATCCCCAAATCCTCCTAAATAACTTCACATACATCACAAATTCACATCACAGCAAGGTAATTGGAGCACAAGACCACCGGAGCACAGAGAGGGAAGTTTTTGTCCAGGAGCAAGAGGGAAAACCCTGCTCACAAGGAAAGAGTTGTGGGATCTAGTATTTACAGGGAGCGCTTGACTGCAGAGCCCTAAACTGGGAGTTGAATTCATCTGCTCTGGAGGGAATGAAGGGCTGAACCAACCTCACCGGGGCTGGAGCTGCAGTTCCACCGACTCCACAGGCAGCAAACCTAACACCCCTGTACCACTCTGCTCCGGGTCCTGACAGGATTCAGCTTTACTTTTTAAAAATACTGGTGTACAACTAAGTTAGGAATTGTACTGAAGTATGTTGTCTTCATTTTCATCAACCTCTTCCTCATTGCAGTTAGTCACCCGCAGAGCAACATGATGATCAGAAAGAAACATCAGCCTGCCTGGGAGCTGGTACTCCTGGGATTTCAAAGCAGTGACAGTGCCCACATCTATCCTTTCATTCATGGGCCCCCGTCACATCTAAGTGGCATCAGAAGGCTAAAAGCATGTTGTTTTTCAGATGTGCAAGCTTAGTCCCATTACCTCCAGCCATACATCTCAAGACCAAGATTTTAATTTAACTCAATATCAAATTTAGCACAACTCTCACAGCTCTCTCCAATGTTCTCACCATGTGAAAACACCACTTTTCTTCCCATCACTTCACTGAGACATAAACATAGGTGGCAATCTATTTTCAGCCACCTTTAAAGGAAATCCTTCCTTTAATCTGAGACTCAATTACAGGACAGAAGTTCTCAGAAAACTTGAGAGACAGTTGTCACGAGGATGGTACACCCACAGCCAGGTGTCAAGTCCTATCTCCTGTCTGCACCAACTGCTTTGTTCCAGGAGGGGTTTAGTCCTACTGGCTCCCTCACCCTCAGCAGCCCACCCTGCACACACCCCCGCAGAGTAAGGACACTTGCTAAGCGCTCCTACAGCCCACGGGATCAGCTCTCTGATCCAGCACCATGCATCTACCAGTGACCAAAGCCTTCCTGACTTAGCCATTCAAAGCTCTGACCCAAACATTACAAGGACTACAGCCCAGAAGCTCTGCTCAACACATTTTCCTCCTAAAGTTTTGCAATACTTGTAGCTTTTTCCTAAACTTTTGTGGGTTTTCATTACTTCACTGTCTGAGGTTTTCTTTTTGAGAAAAATCAGTGTCCACAACCAATATTCACAGGTGACAGGGCTTGGGGGTTAGAAAGGAGGGAGAGGAACAGCATGATTTGGGGGTTGTTGGGGTTTTCGTCTGGGGGGGTGGGGATAGGCTTCTTTACAAATATGAGCTAAATATTAAAGCTAAAGGAGGGAAGGTTTAGATTAGATATTAGGGGGAAGTTCTTTACACAGAGAGTGGTAAGGGGGCTGCCCAGAGAGGTGGTGGATGCCCTGTCCCTGAAGGTGTTAAAGGCCAGGTTGGATGGGGCCCTGGGCAACCTTGTGTACATCCAGGCCTGGAGGTTGGTGGCCCTGCCTGTGGCAGGGGGTTGGAGCTCTGTGATCCTTGGGGTCCCTTCCAACCCAGACCAGTCTATGAGGAAGAAGAGAACATGTGAGGTTTTCAACTAGTTTTTAGATGCTTGGGATTAAGAAAAGGATTGAGAAAGCCTAATACTGAGCACCAGTGAGAACAATGGAGTTAGTAGCTTTCAGTGGAGACAGGCTGGTTTAGTCAACTGTCAATTGTATCACAAACTATGCTGATTATACATGTAGTCATATAGCTACAGTTTGTGTGCATGTATACATATATATATTAAATTAATACAATCTTCCTAGGAACTCTTTTAAACCCATGTAAAGCAATACCCCCTCACCCCCAAATAACTGACACGTTCCTCTAGTCTGAGTGGAAAAGCCCCAGCTTTAACACAGTTTAAGTGTCATGTCAATGCTATTTTCTTAAGGAAAAAAACCCCACACAAATTGTAGCTTGAAGCTACATATTTTCCTAGTAATGTTTCCATTCCAGGCACAACAACCAATATGTTGACATTTATTTGCTACATGTCATTATTTAAAGTTTTACAGCTGCATTCCTTTTGCTTTATTAATGGTTTGTCACTACGGCCGTGTCTACACTTGCCTCACTTTAAAGGGAGGAAAAAAAAGTAGAAAGAAGTAAGGTGGCTATCCTTTATTTGTCAGGTCTGGTCCAAGCTGGCCAGAGGTAATGCCAGCAGCAGGGCTGGCCCCAAAGCACAGCTGGCCACAGGCATTTTTGGTTTTAGTGGTATTTCTTGTAGATGTATTCCATGCAGAGTTAGATAAGATTGGGTTAAAACATCAACTGGCAGACTTCACACCCAAGTCAAAACCTTTGGAAAGGGCTTCACACGCTCTTACAGCTTGTTTGCTCATCCATCCTACTTAAAACACATTTATGCACCGTGCATTCACACCCCTGCTAAATATGGTGTTCCCCTTGCAGAAGGAGGGGGGAGGGGGGGCGGGAAAGGGGGGCGCGCTGCTCCTAAAAGCAAACTTGATTAATACAAAGAAGGTGAGGTCTGAGTACAAGTACTTTCTTTTCCCTACAAACTGGGGAACATCGCTGAAAGAAACCACCAGACAAGGACTCAAAGAGCCAGGTCATATTTCAGGATATGAGAACTCTTCCTTCACTAAAATATGAACTGCCAAATCCTAACCCACAGCTTTTTTTCAGGTCCTAACTCAAAATTTGGGGGTTTGTCTACAAAGCTGACTATATTTAAATTTAAAAGAGATATTTCCTGCGCGTCTACATTCCCTAGGTTTGGCTAGGACTGACCACAGCAACGCCAACACAGAGCGAGAGGCTGCATCTCCTTGCCTAGCTACCTCTAGGAATTCGGGAAATCACAGCTTCCCATCTTGCTGCAGGGCAAGGAAAAACAAATAGCCATCCAAGCCTGATGTTTCTCTCCCCAAACCAAACTTCCAAACCTTTTGATGTCTGCAAGTTACTGCTACAAACACAGTTTTCAATTCGGTACCTCAGTCTTCTACTGATCACAGAGATGACACCATTTCCTTAAATTAATTCAATATGGGAATTAGTAATACATAGATTAGTTGCACATGGAACCAGATAGAAAATTAAAACACACAGAAGAACATAATGTAACTATCTAAAAACCAATGCCCATGTATGGTGAATTAATATGACCCACCAGATTACATCAGAGTTCTCCTGAAATTCCAAAAGCAGTGTGAACCACATCAAGATACCCAAGTCCTACTTTTCCTAGAAAGTTTTACCCACATTATTAATAGGGGCACAAGCCAAGAACATTTTTCTTTTTGTGATTCTCCCCCCCACACCTTCCATCGTTTTCAAAGCTCTTCCAGCTACAGCAAACTCGGAGAACCTGGCAGAAGCAAAAGGAGTTCTGAATATTCAAGTCCTGTGACTGCTCTCTGCAAAGGCTAAGTTTTTTTACTTCCCCACAGCAGACCATTAAACCTTACTGAACACAGTGTCCTGCTTTTTTATCAGAAGCATCTGGAGTTACAGAAGTAGCACTACAAAGATGACAGGCGGCTTTCTGATACCCAGCAGCACCACATGTCCTGGCTTATTTAACACACAGCAAAAATCCAGCACAAAATGCCCATCCGCATGTGTGCGGTGCTTACATAGGGTTAGAAAGAAACATACTGCACAGAGAGTAAGATACTACACCACCTTCCATCCCAGCGTTACTACAGAAAGTAACTGAAACACACATAGCAAAGAACTTGAAGAGGGAGAACTTGCTCTTTCCAGCTTAAAAGAAACCCACCACCACCCCCCCTTATAATTTCAACATGATGAAGTTCATGCACAGGCCTGAACACTGCAAAACTCCACAGTGTTGCTACAAGACTTGTCCTTAAGCATGATTCCCCCTCCCTGATAGTGTTCAAGGTCAGGCTGGATGGGGCTTTGGCCAACCTGGGCTAGTGGAGGGTGTCCCTGCCCATGGCAGGGGGTGGGACTAGATGGGCTTTGAGATCCCTTCCAACCCAATCCCAAGTCTGGGATTTTATGATGAGAATTTGCCCATGGCCCAGCCACCTCTTGAGCCAGCTACGGCCAGAGGCACTCCTGGCCACCAGCCACATCACTGAATGGGACCATCCATTTCTCAAACTTCTTCCCATGGGATTAAGCTCAAACACTATTCAGCAGTGGCAACCATCCAAAAAAGCCAGAGGCCCACTGTTGCTCAACCTCCCCTTCATAGCAGGATAAATGTCATCACCAGGAACCATAAGCTACCCTACCTTTACAATAAACCCTAGAAATTACATGGTATTGGTATGTATGGTACATGTGTCCAGTCCCCAGATAAAAACATTAACCCAAGGCATTCCTTGTAAAGACCCTCAGACATGGAGAGTGGTTTTGAAGATGACAGAATCTATTACACCCACAAAAACCCAAATGGCTTTCTTGAAATATAAACTATCTCAGGTAATTCTTCACAATAACAAAACAGATCTCATTGAGGTTGTGGAAAGGAGAGGTTTGTATCAGAACCATGTATTTTCTCTTTTTTTAAATATCAGGTTATGCAGTCTAATGTGAGCTCCTTTCTATCATTATATATATATCTCCATATTTTACATAAGCCTCTTTTCTACCATTCTGCATGTAGCACATCGTCTTCTCTGATGAGTGTAACAACTGCTGTGCAAGAGAAGTAACCCAGTCCATCAGGAAATTCCAAGTAACTTATACAACGATGCGAAAAAAAGCGAGTTCAGGTGTGACAACAGAAGTCAAAGCCATTTGCTGATATAATGCATCTAATGACCAGAAGTCACTTAAAATGTGACTGCTTCTCCTCCCTACCAGCTCTTTTCCCTGGCTTGTCCTGAGGTACACCGGGTTCTACAGCAAGAACATTCAGAAATTGGCAGTTCTTTAACCACAGAAAGCACACGTGTGGTATCTGATCTGCATCTTCCAAACCACATCCTAGTTAACACGACCAGCCCAAGCCCTCTACCATCATCTGCACAGTTAGTTTGCACGTAGACAGGTTCCCCTGTCCACTGCAATATACTGACCTTCAAATACTTGAGTTGTTATAATTAGGGCCAGAGGAAGTTAAGAGTCACTTCAAGTGGTTTGCCACGTATGTATAGAGTCACAGGCTCATGCCCGCTTAGCACCACCAAGAAGTCAAACACAGCTTTAGAAACACAGGCCCTGAAAACACACAAGTATTTCTAGAAGAAATCTCACTTCTGGAAAGAAACAGAGTGAAACGCAATGAGAATAAGAAAATCCTCCTGCATCTGCAGCAGTCATTACCTGCAGCACATATTATTCTTCTTCCATAAAAAGAAATATTCTTGGAACCATCTGCTCTTTTCTAGGCATTTGGATGTGGAATTGAAGAACCATAACAAAGTCTGGTATGTCAAATCATGTCACTGCTGATCATTACACAATTGGAAGAAATGGGTGCTTTTTCCAAGAGATATTTTGAACAAACTCCAAAATAAGAAGGGGAGAAAAATAACTAGGGAAAAAAACCTGCTAGTATGTACAAATGGAGTATGTATACACACCACAGACTGGTTTGTATATACTCAGACCCTACAAGTTTAAAATTAATACATAGCCTACTAAGAAGGCTTTGAATGAGAATGAGTCCCCTTTCTGCACGTTACTGTTGATGAATGAAAGTGATCACAGAATCATAGGGGTTGGAAGGGACCTTGAGAGATCATTGGGTCCAACCCCCCTGCCAAAGCAGCACCCTAACTCATATTGCACAGGTCGGCGTTTAGACAGGTCTTGATATCTCTTGAGATGGAGACTCCACAACCCTCCCTGGGCAGCCTGTGGCAGGGCTCTGTCACCCTCACTGTGTAAAAGTTCTTCTGCATATTGGTGCAGAACTTCCTATGCTCTAACTTGCAGCCCTGGCCCCTTGTCTTGTCTCCACAGACCACTGAAAAGGGGCTGGCCATTTCCCCCTGCATCCCATACTTAAGATAGTTATAGACATTAATCAGGTTCCCACTTAAGTCTTTTCTCCAGGCTGAACAGTCCCAGCTCACTCAGCCTTTCCTCATAGGGGAGATGCTCCAGGCCCAAGTGACGATACACACCTTCCCCCTTTCCTAGTGTATTTTCTACTGCGCACGTTGAAATTTAAGATTAATTAAAACACACGTAACGCCATTATATTTTCACAGAAAAGCAGAGCAGTAAACATAGCTGCTCGCAAGAGACTCCTGCCATGGCTTGCCACTTGAATTCAAAAAGGAGTGGTAGTAATTGCTCATGTGGAAAAGCCTCTTGAGACATGAGCAGTACCTGGAGGTATGCGCACAGATGGTTGGTCAAGGCACAAACAGTCTGGAATTTGTCTTGTCTGATGTGCGTTCATTAGTTTAGTTAAATCACATCCGTCTGAAGAGCGGCTGAAACCTGAAAGCATTCCTTCCCGGTTTAATTACAAACAAGGTAGATTAATTTGAAAGCATCCAAACAGGCGGGCTCCTTCAGAGCAATTTCAGAAATATACGTGATTTTAAAAGTCTGTTATAACAAAAGACAGCAAATTAGAGGGACTGCATACCTACAGAGCTCACTGACATTCTGTGAGGAGGTAGTAAAGTGCCTGCTGCTTGCTCGCTGTGCCATTTCACAGACAACAAGACCACCAGGAGCTGCATCCTATCTCCAGTGAGCTGAAAAACATAAACATCCTCTCAAAATTTAACCACTGCAATTAATCGGTGGGTTTATTCCCCTCTGATTTGTTTTTGTTTTAAATAAAAAGCCATTTCCATGTCCACGGTATGTTTCATTCCTAAAGCCACAATTATCAGTAGCATTCAACTTTACAGGGGATCGAGGAAAGTTAACAGTGTTATTCCCCCACACTGGTGTGAATTATTAAGCAGCTATCCAAACAGCAATAAGATGTTTTTCAACAGTTTGCCTTTCTTTCGGCTGATAATTTGACCTCATTTTTGCAAGATGTGAAACTCCATTATTTTAAAGAACAGTTTTAGGCTGCAGTCAGCTCCAGACCTCTCAGAGGAAACGTTTGCTACTTAGGAACAGGCAAACTAATGTAACAAAATCTAACCAACAAACAATGAAACAGAATAACAGGTAACTCCAAACACACACCAGAACGCAGCACAGGGAACAGGAGATCAGGTCAAACAGCACCACGCAGGAGTGCCTTGATTCACAAGTACAACTAATCAGCATATAATAGCTCTGATGAAATGCCAGAATAAAGCAAGCTGGTGCACAAAGGAAGCTTTTACCAAAGGAAAGCTTCACTGGTTGGCTTTTTCCCCTGGTTTTCCGGAGGTGAATCTTGTGAAAACTTGTGGAGGAAAAGCCAGCCTGCCTCCCTCACACACGTGCCCCGAAGGCAGTTGTATTTGGGTGAAAACCTAATGGCACTAGATGTAAAGGAATAAATACACCAGAGGTGAAGGCTCCAAAAATTTTATTGAGCTTCTATTAGCTACAGGGGAGCAGAAAGCCCCAGGCAGACGGGCTAATCCAACAGCTCCACAGTATTCCCACTTCGGCGAACAGCTTGACAGCAGCGAATTCATCTGCTGCTCTAACATCACTCCTAAGCCACGCACACACTCCGTAGTCACAGCCTACAGCAGGCTACCCAGAGACAAGACCCGAACACAACTCGCTCTCACCATTTGGGATTTTCTGCGCTTTTTCGTCAAGCTAAAAAATTAAGCCAGTCATTTTTTGGCTATTTATAACTCCTTTCCTCTTTCCAAGCTTTCACAGCTTTCTTTCCTCGCCTGCCTCCTTATTAATCACAACAGAAAAAGGGGGCTCACGGGGGATACGCTGCAAAAACAGCAGTTTTCAGGCATGGGAGTCTCACAGTGTTTCACAGCAACAGGCTGAGGTTAACTCCTCCTGCACAACGGCAGCCAAGTATTTTGCTTCCACATTTTCTATTTTGTTAGGTTGGGGTTTGTTGGTTTTTTTTACATTTTTCACATGAGCATTTATATTTAAAAGATATGCAATTATAAAATTTGTTATGGCACAATTTGCTTTAAATAGCAGCTACTTTTAGTTTTATTTTTTTTAAATGGAAAATAAGCAAGCAGCAAACAACATTGTAAACTAGCTTGCCCCTCCTCGTCTACCCTCACAGAAACAGTCCATGAGGAGACTTCTGGGTGCTGACCAAGAACACCACCAACTGCACCCAGCACCTCTGTGCTCTTCTAAAAGACCACAAAAGCCACATCCAACAGGATGCCCACGAAGCAAGGACCTTTCCCATGCACAGACATCCTCCACTGTTCACCCAGAGATGACAGAGCTCTTCCAGCTGCAGGCCCTCTGCATGTCAGCAAGAAGAGGATGGCAGTGCCCCGACCGCTCTCCATCCCAGCCAGACAGCTCTCCATCCCCCTGTGCAAACCAGTCCCCTAAGGGCAAAGATACATTTCGTGGGACAGAGACAACATCACATGTTTCCTAATTAAATTATAATCCTTCTCGGGTTCTCTGCACTCTGTATTGCCTCTGACAAAAGCAATTGGCAGATGAAATTCACGTCATGAAGGACAGTCAAGGAAGCTTAAACACAAATACCAAGTTGTTCCAGCCATCTTCCTGAGGAGGAACAAACCCCTTCAACCCAGGCCTACACCTGCCTACGGTTCCAGCCTCGATCCTGCAGATGTTTGTGCTGGGTACATCTTTGTGCACTCCTTAAAGTCTTATGAGCAGTGTGCTTAGGTACTGAGGTCCCTGACCGAGGCTGTGACCCTGTGCACATGCCCAGGGACACACAAAGAGAAGTTCTCACACAAAGGTGTAAGTCAGATAAGGGGTGTGCTTCATGTTTGCTTTCTTCCTCCATTTAATAGCCCAGGTATTAATCATGGTTAGAGGTTGATAAGCACAGCTTTTGGTGATAAATACCCTCCCCTTCAATTCTGCTCTCTCAAATAATATCTCTGCAGTAATAGCACAAAGACCTTGATTATCTCTTCTAGAGTTCCTGTGCAGCAGAGAATCTACTGAAATCAATGGGGTGGGGTTTTTTAGCACTAAACTATGAAGGAGGGAGGAAAAAAAATGGAGTATCTATCCTATCAACCTGCGGCACTTGAAAAGCACGCATACCAAATTCCACTTACTACAAGGTTTCAGCACACCTTTGTGCACAGCAAACCTTTCTGCTGTCACCATTCACCGCTAACCTGACTCCGGGCTGACGCTGAACTAACAAAGTGGCTCATTGTGTTCTTGTGGGAAACCGCTCTGGAGAGATCTCCCATTCAGCCCTGGGATTGAAGAACAGGCATTCACACGGAGCGGCCGCTGCAAGGGAGCACCTCGGCATGACTGCTGGAGAAGTTTCTCATGTAGGAGGAAAGTTGAACCCATTATCATCATCGTGCTCACAGCATCCAAGTGCCTGAACTGCATGATTAACAGAACACCCCCATCCTGACCCAAAAACTACCGCCCAAACCCACCACCTAAATCCCATCACTCTAGAAGTTTTCAGCATCAGAGGAAAACATTAATTTAAAAGTTTTGCTTCACCATCCCTCACTTTCACATAGAGTAAGATCTCCAGGAGTTACTTCGCTTTTCTGACCTGCCTTGTGAAAATGAACACAGAACACTACACAAGGTTTATCTTAATTTGATAGACAGGAGTTGATAGAAAAAAACACAACCAAACACCAACCCAAAATCCACAAACACAAAGGGAACCACACACACACAAGATCATCAAATCGTTACTCCTTTTTCATCTGGATATTTTTGGTACCCAGCACCTTGCAGGAAAGGAGCCTCTTCTATCCCAGCTATCTGGTTTTTATCTCCACTGATAATAAAGTATTAAGGAACTGAATCTTTTGATGTAGCAAAGTACTAGGAGGGGTTGGTCTGTTTTCTTTATGGCAGGAAGACTCGGGGTTTCTATTTATCTAGACAGAAAATCCTGAATCTCCTGGTGAATTTGCCAGCCAATGCAGCTCTAAGTCTCAGTTATGCATGAAATTATTTAGAAGGAAAAACCTCAGGGTTCTGTTACCTGTCCGAAATGGGACACAGTTTGTAACACAGACTGGAGGAGAAATTAAGTGCTGTTGATGCAGCAGGAGACGGTCCCGTGGGGTTACCAGCATTGAGGTTGTCCGGATCCAATTTAGTTCTGAACCCTCACCCTTCAAACTAATTTAGCTCCCACTCTCTGCCAACTCATTCAGGCAATGGAAGGCTGAGAGTTATTCTCAACAAAAATAAATCTGTATTGTTCTTCAATAATAAGCTACTCAGTGAAGTACCGGACAACTTGCATAATGAAATGGGAAACCAACATTACTTTTAATAAATTACACCAAAGCCAGCAGTGCTGGTTGAACGGCAGCCACGAGGCACAGTGCCAGGCAGGGAGATGCTCTGCTCTCCGCCTGCCCTGGGTGCAGTCAAAAGGCAACAGACCCAATCCTGTGACTCCTAGATATAAGAGTTACTCCTTAATAAGTTGCAAGTCTTTGTTAATTGAAGTCTTCTAATGTTTCACCCACTGACTCAAACACTACAGCTTTCAGCGTTAGCAGAACACGAAGAGGTAGCAGCAGTACTGAAAGGTTCCTAACACACCTTGCCCTTCAGAAATTTTTCATCATGTGAAAAAAAATTAGATTGATGAGAACTCCCCTAGATCCCAGAACAAGCTGCACACCCCTTCTAGTTAACAGCACATTGCTAGCCAGGCTCTGCTGGGAATATCCCCAAAGGGTGAATCTAAGCACTACCCATCACTTTTAGTTCTCTGGGGTTTTTAATTACAAAGCAACATCCAAAATATCCTGTGGTACTGCTTTTAGTTTGAAAAAGGAGAAAACATTACAGCAGCTTGCTGTTAGCATGAGCTTAGGCCAAAAGGAAGGAAAATAAAGGAAAAAAAGGAGTGAAACGAAGCAGGAAAACATGTTCTTACACTAGGTTTGCAGATAGACACCCCAAGTTTGTAATTTCCTAAAATCTTGGAGGACACAGTTGTGTCCATCCAAGGGTATATAGCCTCCATTTAGCATAAGACAGTTAAGCATGAGACATTCAGCATAGCACATTAACCTGCAGGCTCACATTCCAAATTAGTCTTCCTGGGAGGCAGCTCAGGTGGTTTACGAAACACTGGAGACCAAGGGGGCAATGCTGTTGGGTGCTGGAGACAAGCCCTTGTGCACTAGGAAGCTCACCCAACTCTGGAGAAGTTTTAAAAATAAAGAATGATTAAGCAGACTCAGACAGCAACACAGAAGTCTCTGGGGAGAGTCAAGAGGCACATACACAAGATGGTAATAAGAAACACAATTTGAACGAGGTGAAGGAAGGTAAATTTCTCCCCAGTAATAATCTTTAATGCAAACTTATTATTTAATCAAAAAGGGGACAGTCGTACTTCTTTTGTGTTTGCCTATTGATACAATCACACACAGTTCCACTGAAGTTAATTAAACTCTTGAAACTAAAGTTAGCTTTCCACATCCTTTAAATGACACAATTCTAGTCAAGCAAAAAACTTAAACAGACAAGCAGCGGAGAGCAAGCCAACTTTCAAGCTTCATGCAACATGTAACTGCAGCTTCATTTTCCCTTGTTACAGACAGAAATTAATTTCCATAGCTGAGTATCAAACTTCAAAGGTGCAAGAGCCTGGACTCAATACCCAAATACATTTAAGAAAACCCCAGAAAGGAAGAAGTTGTACCCCATGGAGGTCAAGCATGAGAAGGTTGGTCTTACTGAATGTCGGTGGGTTTTTGATGGAGAGGGAGAAATGTTTCTCACTTAACAATGCAAGCACACTTCTATTTCTGCTCTCTAAGTGAGATTCCCTCCCTCTCCCTGGCTCCCTAACAGCATCCCCAGCCCCATGGATGCAACACACTTCCAGAGAAACAGCAGGAAATCATAAACTTCCCAGTCTGCCTGTTGCCGAAAGCACACTGCTGTCAAGCCCCTCGCTGAGAGCCCTTCCAGCCCAAAATGCTACCAAAGGCTCTTTACTCTGTGTTTGTCCCAGGAGCATCTCACACCAACACATGTGGCCGTGATGAACAGGGATGAGTCTTGTGTGGGCTGAGCACAGGGACAGGGAAGCACACATGGCTGTGCAGTGGGATTCCCCATCCAATCCTGGAGCCATGCCACAGCAAGGCAGTACCACTGACTCCATCCAAAACTTCTTCTCCCTCTCTGCTCGACTGATTTGCAGAAGGAACACGTTTGCTTCCCAGTTTGGCATAAATAACCTAGTCGCTACTTACAAACACAGGGTAGATCCATTGTGTGAGCCTCGGAGTAACTAGCTTTAAGAATGCAAAAATAGCAGCAATGCAAAGTTTACCTTTTAAAGAAAGTCATTTTGGCTTTTATGATGGCTAACGCTTATCTACCCAGTGATAAATCTCTAGCAACAACTGTTCACAGCACTTCAGTTTTTTGGGAAGAAGCATTGAAAAACAAACCCTCAAAAAACACGATTCCAAAAATATTTCACTTGTCATTTCTAGCTGGAATTCAAAACTTAAAATATTTGGGAAAGGCAGAGAAAAAAAATAGCTTTGCATCTTAAAAAGCTGCAAATCTGAATCTCAAGAAATGGACTTTGACTTGGTTTGCATATAGGGTGGGGAAAATGACCTTCAAAAAGGCAAGAGGTATCGGCGGGTGGGGAGAAGGTACAAATAATACCGAATTCACAGAATTCCAACAAACAGATGGGAACAAAACATACCAGTCACACAAACGTTAGACAATCCAACTAGCTGGATGTGTCCAAACTGGAAAAAGACTGAATATATAAAAAAAGTCTAATTCTTTAAGAGTTTGTTTTCTTCAGTATCTTGTATAAATATAAACCACTTCACCCCCACATAGCTGGAGAACCTTCAGTATTCGGCATATCCTGAGGACACACCTCACTTTGCTAATTGCAAGAGAAATTCAAACAAATCCTGGCAGAGCAAAGAACACTACGCTACATTTCATGTTCCCATAGAATTAAATCCGCATCAAATATAACAATATAGTATTTATATATCAAAATAAAATTTAAAAAGTAAGAAGGGGCTGATGGCATCTTATCTCAGACAGCAGAAACAGAAGCTTCAGAACATCAGCACAACCTGGAGACAGCCTGCAGTTGGGCAGACAGCCGGATGGGATCAGCACAGGGAAAGCTTTCCCAGGGAAATTCAGCTGTGCTCCATTTTACCTGAATGACACAAGCAACGTGTGACCCACCAGGATTCGATCCCACTGCTTGCACACCCCAGGCAGCACTATCAAGGCACACTTATTTTCTGTGAATAAGCTGGAACACCCAAAGTACGGTGCGAACTCGATTCTTTAATATTGACTTTGTGACCCAGATCAGGCATGTTCTGGCAGCGCACAGCACAGCAGAGCCCATACAGACACCCACCTTAACACCACGGTGCACAGTTAAACAGTGATGAAATCTGACCCATTAACCCCAGCTGTTCTTCCAGCAGAAAGTTCCACAGGTCTCAAGATGCTCAAGCAGGCTGCATTTCTTTCTAATTTCTAGGGGGAGGGTACATCTTTCCCCATCATTTGACATGCTAATAATCTGGTTTAAAATCACAGTCGTAACACCAGGATGGTACAGAAAGGCAGCCTGAGTGTTCAAGGTTGTTTCAACCTGTTGACAGGTCTGTAAGCAATGGAGTGTGCTGCAGGGAAACCCCACAATACCAGACAGCTGTTCAGCATCTCATCCTCCTCCTGATGCTCACTAAGGAAATTCCCTCATCCTTAATGAATTCCAACTAATTTTTTCCATTGCCTCAGACGAAACTTCAACCCTAAGTTTTTTCTCTACTCTTGTTCTGCGTTCCTGGGCATTGCTGCATCAAGCCCTGTTATGAATAATCTACATCACAGATTGCTGGGCAATCCCCACCATCCCATAGGTGCCAGGGATACCTTACACTTCATAAAGCAACTGCCTAGAGCACAGCATACATAACTGAATGCTACAGCTCTAAAATGAGAAGTAATCAGTTTTAAATACTCAAAAATTAGTACTGTAAAATTCAGCACCATTATCAGCCACTTCACCCTCAGTGCCTTCCCTGTTCACCTGCAGATTTATTATCTTTTAAATAGGAAACTCAATCTGCTACAACTTGTGTCTTAAAATTTGTAGCTGAAGAGACGGTGGATACTCTGTTTTTCCTCCCTCTCATCCATATACATTAGCAGTATGCAAATCTCAGAAGAGTACTTGGTCAGAAGTAATGAATGAGGTAGTCATTCTCACCTACATTGAGCAGCCTGTAATATGTTTATTGTTAAGAACACGCTGAGGTACATTAGTTCCAAAGGCTTTTTTGAGAACTACTTGAATTTATTAAATTAATTGTTACTATTATTTTCCTTCTTGTGACAAACATGAGTGGGCTGAGCCTCCTATCTAAAACATAGAGAAGTACTTATGCTAATGACAAACAGAGAGCAGTACCATCACTGCCTGCATTCTGCTGAGAGCACGAATGCTGAAGTATCGTTGGGTTGTAAAAGGATTAAGAATTCCTGAAGATTAACAGAAAACTGATCAAAAATGCCTAGGCATGGCAGTATCCAACAGCAGAGCTACTTCACTGGTAAACCAACAGACTTTCTAGACCAGCTAACAGACTGGAAACCCACTCTCAGAAGCCGTCCTTTCCTCCTTAGGGAGCATCGCTATGGGAAAAACATGACTTAGTGCAGTTTAACTTTATATACCAGCTGTCAGACCTAGAAGTGACACTCTAACAGGGACCTACATCTGTCATCAAGTCCCATACCACTGGGAAGCCGGTAAAGGAGAGCTAAAGCAAGTGAGCTCCCTATCCCAAATAGAAACAGGTGCGGCAGACAAAGGGATAAAGCCTTTGTTTTAGGCTTTGTATCAGTGTCACACATAGCCAAACATAAGGTAGAGGTCACAAAGATTTATTTTCTTTTAAACCATATCTGAAAAAACCCTAATCAGTAGCAAGAAGATAGAAAGGTAAAGAGCAGGGGCATCAAATTCACTGGTGGATCCAAACTTTCACTATTTTGAGGCATGCCAGTGGCCCCAAAACCAAAATAAGTGTGGGCTCTGCTTCACACAATAGTGTCCAGCCACTGTTTCAGTCCAATACATCTGATTGCTACTTCTACAGCTTCCCTTGGCAGCTGTATCTCCTGTAGTCTACATCCAGGGTCTTTGTCTCCCCGTATCTAATCACAGAGGTTTGCGATGATCACATAAGTCATGAGATATGCATCCCTATATATACACGTGTGCATCTACATAACGGGCATAACCACCTTCATTTACCTTAAGAACATTAGAACACTTCAACCACATTCAGAAATAAGCGAGTTCAAAGAATTACTAAGACTATAAAGAAAAGCAATGAAGAAAAATAATCTGAATTTCTCCCTCTCATTTTCCTGATTTAAACTGCTACAAAAACCTGACAGTGTGTTCTTCAGCCATAAAGCCCAGCCTGCCTCTATCCCAAAGCCTTACACACGCTTGCTTCGAGCGCAGCGTGCCAGGGAGTGCAGCTCCTGCCACTAGTGCATAGCAAAGATTCCTGATCATTTCTGCACCACGACTAAAACCTCCTCATCAACTTGGATTTCTGTTACAACACGTTACTCCAGCCTCAAAAAAGCACAGTCTCAGCATGGTATTGCTCTTGGGTGCTGAGGATGCAGAGAAAATGGGTTAAGAAGTTAAAAATACACACCATAATCCTTGTACTTCCAGAAAATAAAGTCCAGCTATAAACCCTAAGAATGACACACTCCTACCAAATTTAGTAGCATAATGAAGAGAGGAATGAAGGTGCTTCATTGACACCTCACCTCTTCATTACACTGGTTTCCTTCCGTAAGTTTCACTCAATTTCTAAATGCATGTTCCTAACCTAGAGATATATTTACAGGCAGAAGAAACCTTTATGAAAATATTTGTTGCCAGAAACAGACACAGACACAAAACCACCTAAACACAAAAGGAAAAAGTGATGGTAAACAACAAGTTCTCATTGTATTTAGTAGCTGCGGGACTTTGTTAGAAGCAGCTACCCCAGAACACGCAGCCACATTCATGAGATGAAGTGAATTCTATCTGAAGTTTACAGAAGGAAGCAAACACAAACAGTCTCACAAAGGTATTTTCATAGCAGGAAGCTACCAGCACTTCTCTGCCACTCTGGCAGCTGCTCACCCCACGGCACAGCAAGCGAACCCGGCAGTCAACGGGAGAGCAGGCAGCGGCAATGCTAAGTGCATGTTACTTTCACTACAGGATTAAATCAGATCACAAATCACCAATTAAACCCCGCTTTATGATTTAGCCTTTAATTCATTATGAATGTGAATGCAGACCATGCATTGGAGCCCAGTGGAAGTTGGCCTGGAGCGGTTTGCTCTGGCTGTCCCAGTCTCAAGGCTCAGCCCTCCTTGGAAGCAAAAGCCTTTTTAATCACAATGTACAAAACTTTTTTTAGAGGCTCTAATGGCCAACTGATGTACATCGCTGACAGTGATAAACACAAATCAGTGGCTATTCAATATGCAAATAGGCACAACGGTCCTTTACCACCACATATCTGTATTTTTTTAGTTCTCCAAAGCTTTCTTCTTTCTTCCTTGAGAAGTTTCTATTTTCCCATCTTCATGTCCTGCAAAGCGCAAGTTTCCCTCCCCCCTTTCGTTTTGTGGACTTTCTGCCAATAATATTGTTGAAAAATAAATTCTTGTGGACAGGAAATATCCAGAGCAAAGGATATCCAGCTTTATGATACTTAAAATATTATGCATTCCTCCTTATCTGTCATTGTGCCGGCCAGTTGTCGGTGTGCGAGCGGATACGTAATGCTTTTGGGAGGCCAGGAAGGGTCCCACACATCCCCTGTGGTGGTCACACCTTCAGATAAGCCACAGCTCCTTCAGATTTCCTTAAGATTTCCTTTTTCTCTGTACTCAACTCCAGCAGTCCAAAGAGACTAAAGGCAGTGCAGCTTTCCAAGCAGCCCTGGCTATCAAGAGCACATCCCCTCCAACCTCTCCTGATAAGGTCCTTTAAAACACACCCACGACCCTCATCTTAATGGCCTAATCTGATGTAGGTGGTTTGGCCTTTTCAAGCAATCCCTTCATTTAATTTCCTCAACAACTGCACTCCAGAAAAGCAAACATCCTGCCCCGTTTCCAGAGCCAGATCGCAGTTGCGGCAGGAGAGGAGGAAGGACAAGCAGCACAGCTCCAGCCCACACCAGGGACCTTGGCCACCCACCCTCACTGCGGAGCCAGTTCATTTAGTGGTCCAAAAGTTACAGCAATGGACACACAGTTGCAAAAGAAAGTTCATCTGTGGGATCTTCAAGCAGCTGCAGCCCTGGTGCCCAGCCCACCTCCACGATGGGTTCCCCACGCAACAGCCTGCAGTCGAATAGAAGAGTTCAGAACTGGGCTTTTGGGGCAACAGCAACTGTACAGAAGTCTTATACTTTTAATGAAGGTGCTTAAATGACATCACAGACATTAGGGCACAGTCATATGCTCTAACATATACTACACAATTCTTCCCTGCACAACCAGCTTCAAGCCCCAGTGAAACCATACCCAAGTCGATGATTCATGTCTAACATTTTCTCAGTAGTCACTATCTTACGTTTCCTAACCAAAAGCAGACAAACCTTTAAAATCACTCATATTAAACTCAGGATTCAATCCCCTTAAGGGACTCTGACTCTCAAGGAGCTTGCTGTCTCCTCCTATGAGGAGCACAGCCAACATCCAAAGCTAAACGCAGAGGGACAGTTGAGGTAAAGCCAAGGCTGCCATCTCCAGAACAAGGGCGGCTGTTCAGTTAAAAACAGAAAGCACTTCAAGAAAGAAAAGCAAAAGTTGTGGTAGCACAAAATTGCAGCCGTGACACTTGGATCTTTTAAACATACATTTTCCCTAAAGGTTTCCAAGTGCCTTTTGCTAGTCTTCTAATAAACAGACATCCAAATCCAGCCTCTGTAGCAAAGTACATCCACCTTACATCTTTGCTAGTCTTTATTTCAGTCTCTTTTTAAGAGGCAACACCACTGAAGTATCGCCGGAGATAATGGGCAGGGGGAGAAGGGGCAATACTTCATTTGAAGACTTTAAAAAAAATCATCAGGTACCATTTTTAGAACCTCGCAAACACCCCCACTTTTCAGACTGTTTCAACACAGATTTAACCAAAGGACATTCTCAGTCAGTCACACTTAGGACATCTGACACACAGCAACAAAGACCTATTACAAGGTAAGGTCCCCAGACACTGACACTCGTATCCCTATAGCACGTATACATTAACACACACTCCCAACACCGCTGATTCAGTGCAATGCTGAACTCAGCACCCAGTGTCCACCACAACCCACAGGGCAGTTGCCTGCTATACACCTAAACTCACAGCTAAGTATATGAGAGGGGATTTTATTAATACAGTCCAGACATACAGATACAGTTCTAAACAGCTACACAGGACCAAAGACAGAAATCGCCACTTTGACAAGCGAAACTTCCTGCACCTCCTCTTGTGGTAGAGCACCCCTTAAGGATATTTACCCAACTATGGCCACAGATCCAGTGTTTATAGAAGTATTCCCTTTGAAAAAGCAGCTCTACAGAAAGAGGGCTGTATCTTGTCTGAACACCAGATGCGTGTACCCACTCAGGCTTCGGTCAGCCCTGCAGCAACAAGAATTATTACACTCACATTTTACAGCCACAGCATTATTTCTTTGATGTTCAATACCCACAATCACGATTTACTCCCATCACAGCTGCCCACTCACCTCGTGACAGCTCCCAGATGAAGGCAGCCTACTGGTTTCCAGGCAGAATTCACACTACTGGATTACACAACACCTTTGGGATCTCCCTGCTCTCCCACCACCAACCCTTCAAAGTCACCGAACTAGCGGGTCTGAACATTTAAAAGCCGAGATCAAGCTGTTTCCAGGGCAAGCACCTCCATTAGACACTGCCAACAAGCTTTGACTAGACTGCAGGAGCGAGGAAGAGAATTTGGAGAGTACAGCGGCGTCTGCTCTGACACATCTGCCCACAGGGCACGCAGGGAAGACAGCCAGCAACATAAGCAGGGAAGTCTTTGTCCTTAGGTGACACCGAGGCAATCCACACACGCCAAAATTGTTGTGCAATTAGTATGTTCTTAATTTTGTACCCTTAGAGAAGCTGAGTGTACGTAACCAACTGAAAATAAAGTCATGCGAAATAAAGCAACCCAACTAACTAATTAGTTAGATGATGTCAAATGGAAGGTAAATGAAGTGTCTAATTATATACTATCAGTGCGATTGTACAACACAATACAGACCTTTACAAAACATGCCACTTCCTAATTTAAGTTAAACAATCCAATTAAACACCACTGACTGGCAACATCGAGAGAAAGAAGTTAAGAAAGGAACACAGTGGTAAAACCTTTCTGGTGAGGTTTGATGGGATCTCTTCAGTTCACCAGAGTTAACTGGCAAACTTGAACCAAATTCACAGGATTCACGGATTCCTCCAAGACCATTTTATACAACTAAATCCGTTTAGAGACGGGGCACAAAACAAAGGGGTTTGAGTTTTGCTTCAATATTCATAGAAATTGTGAACTCTCCTGTATCCTCACCTTTTATTCTCAAAGCAGCATCTCAATCTCCAAAATCATTAATTCTATGGAGAAACTGGGTAGAGACGTATTAATTCATCAGGAAAAAGGTCTTCCAAAGCCTCCACCCCCATTTACTGCATCTCTTTGTCCCTCAAAAGGTTCTCTAACACCATCAGCTATATTTTCAATCATGAATGTACAATCTAAGTACAAACCACTGAAGCTTAAAATGACAGTGTCAGCAATCTGATAACAGCTTAGAAACTTAACAGGTTTAGGGACACGTATCTTGCAAACAACAAAGTACAGCAGAGAAAAGGCTACCTATATTCTTGCCATATTCCCATTTTTATTCTAACCCTGAATAATCTCTACAGAAGATAAACATCAGCAGGAAGGTGAGGGAAAGGGAAAAGACAATGGAGCATTTTGGAGGATATAAATCCCCTCAGACGCTTTTCCAAACTCAGTTTCACAGAACCTAAGTGCCAAATATATGGGCGTTTCCAGTGTCCATTTCAGACAAGTTGGTTTTGTTTGTTTGGGTTTTTAGTTATAAGTTGCCATCACTACTTCAGTAACAAAACCCTACCATTCAAAATCCTTGTGAGACTCCTGGAAATAGCAGCAGCACGTTTTACAGAGGAATGTTGTCACAGCATTTGTGAATATTGTGGAAACATAAAATTAAACTAATTATGAGGAAAAATAAAGCATTTTCAGTGCAGTACACCAAGCACAGTAAAACTAGGTCCTTGAATGGGAGAGCCTAAATTGAATCAGATGGGATCAGGGCTCCTTTTCATTAGGAGTAAAATAGATTTGCTGTTGGAGTATTTGCCAAGGCATTACCTGTGTTTTCATGAGACAGTAAAAGTAAAAAGACTGAGCTTTTTTGTTTTATCTTAAGCACAATTATTGGTAATTCAGAAAGATTTTAAAGACTTTAAAGAGCCATTTTTGGAAATAATCAAGAGACCTTAAGCTTCACTCAACAGGCAAGTTCCCATCAAGCCACATTAGCAATACTCTAAAACACAGAATTAACCAAAAAGATGCTTGGAATTCTTTCTGCATTACACAGACCTTCCCATTCTGCGTCCGGCATCCCAGCTCTCTCTCCTGCCTACATTTAAATCATTCAACAAGCTCTTCGGCAAGACAAAGCCTACTGCTGAAACCAAGCCTCTGATGATGCAAGTGAGGAACAATGGCACGTTTAAGAGCAGTCATAGTGTAGGGGAACCTACATTAACTCGGCTGAACGCCATGAAATTAAGCCCATTGCTGCGAGGGCAAACCTCTCTCTATATAAACACACACATGTGATAGGGATACATGACCTGAGGGCTACATTCTTGGGTGGAAAAGGCAAACAGACTTCATTAAGCATTTCCCCACGTCTCACCACGTTTCTTTTTGGATGCATCCTAGTAGCAGAGACTTCCAAGCAGGGTATTACTAAAAGGAGATGTTAATAATCTGGTAGTTCTTTACGCTGCCTGGAATCCAACAGATACCCCTCTGTTACAGACACCTTTCTGCTATTCAGTCATACCTGGGCATCTCAGCACTGAGCTGTGCTTGTGCTTCAAAGCTCAGCATCTCTTCCTCCCATAAGGGCACAAGTCAAAGATCTGCGGACAAGCACTTCCAAGTCAAACACACCCTTTGCTATTTCAGGCTTCAACACAAGCAGATTCCATCTCAGCTGTATTCTGTACAAACTGTTGTTTATCCCTTACATTGGCTGCACTAATTAACCCTGACAAAAGACAGACTTCAGTTAACAAGCAATGACCAACCGTTATCTTTAAACTCTTTCTTCCCATACAAGCTCTGCCTCTAAAGAGCTATTAAATGCCACATTTAAGCAGTGAATCATTAGGAGATACTCTTACCACTCTTGAGTTAAGGCTGAATTCAAACAAGGCAGGAGAAACTCGGGTTGTAGGGTCTGCCTGGACACCCAGTCCGCAGGAGAAGCCAAGATGCACCTCTGCCTGCGCCACAGCCTTTCTCCTGCTTCGGGATAGCTGTGCTCCTGCAGCACACACTGTTCCAGGAAGGCTGTGGCTGCTATTCCATGTAACACACTTCACACTGAGTAAATATGAAGTAAGATAAGATCTCCGCCTCGAGCTGTTCAGACGAGAAAGGGAAGATCTTTCCTGAGGAGGATGTGAAAGCCCGTCTCTTCAGATATGAGAGACAAAGAGCAGAGTCACTTTACAAAGAAGGAAGAAATTAAGGTATTGGGACACATAGCTAAAATGAACGCTGAAGGCAAACAAATAATTTAAAGCAAAGCCAAGCAGTTGAGCCACTCTTAACTGGCACATCACTTGCTAAAGTGTACTACAGGAGCTGGAGAGAGCTGCCACACACACTGAGGAGACCAGGAGATTTTACATATAACACTTCCATGCTTCTCTTATCCATTGTGTTTAGGGTGGGAGATGGTGCTAAGGGAGGATGATAGACAGGGAGAATGATCACAGATGCTCTGATATCAAAAAGCATAAGTACCAAATGGCTACAACCAAAGTAAAACATACCACTTGTCCATTTAGTGAAGATGCTTTCCCTGGCACGGTATCTCAGCAGGACACCCCTGCTCGCTGCAGGAATCTGTCAGGGCGGTGGGCACAGGTACCCTGTGGTACCCCTGTGCCCTGGTTGGGTACAGGGCCAGCGTGGAGGGGAAGTCACGCTCCACTGCTGTTTTGGCTTGAAAGCCACGGATGTGCAGTTTGAGCACAGGTTAGGGAAAGGCTGAAGGAAGGCCAAGGCCTGCCCACCACCAGCAGAACCACACCAAACCCCTGCCCACAGCGGGACAGCACTTGCCCAGCAGCAAGGCAAGTCTGATCAACGCTTCCGCATCCCTCGCCCCCACCCCATCAACCACAGGATCTAACTCACCCAGCCAAAACAAGAGGAGGGACAAGAATAAAGGCAGCTGGATGAAGGACCGACCTTTCAGCAGCAGCACTAAGTTAGAGCTGTGTAATCAGGTCACAAACTTGCACTTTGATGTACATCTGTAGTATTTTATCTACCAATATACACAGAGCTGGATCACAGCACCTCCTTTTTTAATATCATGATGTTTAACTACTTCACCGAGGTGATCCGCCAAGTTCCGTACAGCAAACACTTGTGAAACCGTTTCCTTCCCCTACTGCCTACAACATATTTAGAGGATTATTTGATTTACACCACAAAGGGAATTCAAACATAGCTCAAGAGCAAACAAAGCTTCCCTACACCATACACACACAACCTATATAAGATGTGTGAAAAAAACCTCAGTGTTTTCCTACCCTTCTGGCTTCCGCGCAGTCGACACCCAACAGCTGGAAGTTTTATCTTTGCAGAACCAGTCAGGATCAGTGGAGGCATCTGAACAGCCACAGCAATCAAACATCATTAGAGGGAGATTAACTGGACTTAGCACAAGCAGTTTAGGTTTAAAACAAGAGCCAGTTTCCCAAAACTGATAAAAACTGAGAGAAAAACTGACTTGCAAGAAAACTTACGTACAGTTGTAAGCTCATTTATTTAATAAACAGACAACTGTGAAATTATCCCATCTGAGAAAGAGACTAAAAATCTTTAACTTGGCTAAAAACCTACCCTGATTCCACAGTAAAAGGAAGACAAATGTAATGCTGTATAAAAAGGGACAGAGGAGGCAAAGAACAACAGACACTGATGAAAGTGAACCAGAACTACAGAAATTTAGTAAGCGAAACCAACACTGAAGTCAAGACAAGTCAGATAAAAATCGTGACTTACAAGACAAAAGAATGTTAGCTGCTTTTTAATATAAACTAGGAAGGACTGAAATCTAATAGTGGCATAACCCCACTGCAAAGCAGAAGTGAAAATAGGGCTAATTATGCAGGAAAATAAAGCATTTAATATTTTCTTTCCACTCAGTATTTGGAAAGAAAGGGAGGGGGGAAAGCATTTGTATCAAGCAAACTGATAACTTGGTCTCAGTGACCAAGTAAGCCTCAAAATCTTGTAATTCAGCTCTGATCTGAGCCTCTGAGGAAATGCCTGGCCTGCTGTCAGCGACAGGACACACTGCCTCAGCGGATCCAATGGTAACCCACAGCTAAGAGGGAACAGGATGACTGCTGCAATTACATCCTATTCGTAAGGCACAGCTGTCAGACAAAACAACCAAAAACCAAAATAGGATTCCAGCAATATGGAATTCAAAGGTAGGAACATAATCAGCATCGTTGTTCCATATAAAACAGGTCCTGTCAAACAAATCCAAGCACACCCTCCGATGAGATTACACCTCTGGTTGCAATGATAACTGTGTTAGCACATGCATATTCTTCACCCAGTATTTGACTTGGTACCATGCAACACTGATAAAAGAGTGAGCGCTGCACAATCAAAATCAAATATCTTTAGATACTAAGAGCTGGTCAGCTAACAGACCATGATTTAATCTGTGGGCTGATAACACTGTTTGTCAATCAGCCATGCCATGGTGCAGACATATCCAACGGCTCCATGCACAGCACTCCAGCAGCCTGAGCAAGATTTATTTATGTGGTCCCAGGGCCAACGAAGATCGGACACAGAACAGTACGGACCAGTGAACAGAAGCAGGAGCCAGGCAGATCAGAGTAGGGCACAACATTAGAAACAAAAATCCAAAGGTTAGCTACTGGAGCAGATGGGATCAGCCAGGGGAAGAGAACAGTGTTTCCTCCTCTTAGGGAAATAGGACTTTATGTGCACACCAGAAATATAAATTTCAAGTAAGCCAGGATAACTTCACCCTTTCTAGAAAAGAACTATAACCTCACTAAATTAAGTGTATGTTGTACTGCCTCCTGGCAATTTTATTAGCTTGCAAACGCTTTGCTGGCATTTGTAAGAAAAGCATTTCTGCCACCCTTACCCATAAGAAGTCAGCCTTTTACAAAGATTTCCTACAGATACAATGTAATGTATGAAGCAGAAGGCAAATAGTTCTTGCCCTCTTGCCACATTAAGCTGTCAGCATTCCTCCTCTGGGAGACACTTTCAGAGGTACTTGAACCGCACACAGGCACTGCCGGGAGCCTTGTCAAGCCTTGTGTTTAGGAAGAAACCCCCAGGCACACAGAGACCACTAAGAGGATTTCTAGTTCAGCCTCAACCAGAGCAAGCCCCAACAAACATGCATCTCCACTTGCTTCACCTCCATGTTGTGTTTTCTCAGCTGTAAAATAGGGATAAGGAAATGCTTCACCTCTGTTGTGTGCTCCGGTATCTCCCAAAAGCAAAGGAACCATTACACTGGTTATTCACCAATGTTTACTTTATGATTTCCTACTAAAATTGAGAGCCTGCCCTGGTCAGTAGTACTAGTTACAATTATCTGTTCACCACATCTATCTGACAGTCAGTATTAACCACCACAACTTTACACTGCACGTTTTTTCATACAGAACTTCTTAAAATCAGGGAACCCTTAGCAGGTTGTGGGTGGGACTGAAACTACCCACATAGAGCCACCAGTAAATACAACTCCACAGATCACCCCTGCTGCCTGCGGTCCAGGACCCACCAACCTGCCCACAGGTCCTCTGCCCAGCCCAGGGATGCTCCCTCTGCCCAATCATCCCCTTCCAAGCAGCACTTTCATCCCTTGAATCTGGGTTAGTTCTTCTTACCCAAATTAACTCTTCTCTTTCCATACTGGGCTGAAAGCCCATCAGAACAATAAAATCAACTCTGACACACATTGTGCCACCAATTCAACCTCGATTGAGCAAGTGGCCACAATGTGAGATGCCGTTCCAGTAATTTCATTAAATCCCCAGCCAGAGACATTTTCTTTTTAAAATTAAAAAAACCCAAAACAAAAAAAAAAACCCCAACAAAAAAAACCAACTACTTTTAAATACACTGGCTTATTGTGATTTTTAATTAGTGACAGGACTTCAGATAGTGCACACCCAAGGCCGCAAAAGGGGGGCGAGGGGAGTACGTGTGCGTGCTTATGAAACCATTGTTCCTCCGTCAATACAGCTCATCCTTCAGCCCATCCAAGTTCTCAGCTGCCCAGTCACACAATTTTAAAAGTCAACAGCTGGGCGTTTTATAACCCTGGAGAACTCGCAAGCTGATCCTTACGTCGCTGGCAAGGAGTCTTGGCCAAAACCCGAGGACCCCACAGGGACTGTTCCTGCCCCACCACACTGCTTCATCTTTCTCCTTCAAGCAACTGCTAAGGAAGGCAAAAAACCATGCTCAGAAACTGGGCAGACAGCTGTTTCGTAAGCAGTTAAGCGATAGAGGCAGGCGCACCAAATTGTGTCAGGCAGTGGCTGGGATCCAGGATCTGCCACCATCTGGAAGTTTACTTGGTTTTGTTTCAAGTCTCCAGCACTGATGGATGGAAACAGGCTCCCAGTTCTTCTGCATTAACATAAAGACAATTAAAACAATTTCTCCCCGCCCCAAGTAGCTCAGAAATGAAAGCAGGAGCTTAAATGAAATAGTGTCAATAATGTATTTCAGTAAAACCTGGCTGTTTGGACAATAAACCCCCCACCAAAACAAAATCTCAGCTCGATCACAGAAAACAGCTTTGTCAACAAGTTCCTGTGACTCCTCCTTGTGAGGGGAAAACACCCAGATGAAAGCCTGCACAAGGACTCGAGGCATCCTCCTCTCCCCAAGAAACATTAACTACTGCCTGACAAAAGCATTTCTGACGAGAAAGAGAACACCACAGGCCAGTATTAAAGCAATTTCAGTGTTGCTACCAAGCAATTAGCTCAATAATACCTTCCCTACACGATGATTTTTCCTTTGCCAGAGCACTGGTGCAAGTGTAACTAGTCATTTGTTGTTTGTACATGCACTTCTGAAGTTGCAGGTGACCCAGTTTAGATTTGCCTTTCCCTGCTACAGAAAATGTTTCTACTCAGGCACAGCACACGTGTTCTTCAGTTTATTTCAATGTTTAAGAAAAGCACACAACAAAAAAAAACAGACATTGTATTTGAGGATAATTTCTATCTTACAGCAGCAAATATATATTCAGGCATCTTGATTTTTAAATATTTAAACTCAGGTTTGGGAAACACTGATCTTGTTACTCTTTTTCCCTAAGCAAAAGTATAAACAAAGTTTATCTTGTATCCTGATTTTGCTTTGAAGCTGGTGGTTATCCCTTAGTCAGCATGCTCCTTCCTGCAGATTATCATTAGGAAAGGCTTGGATGCAAACCTCTGGGCTTTACCCTGATACGCAATTTCATAAACCAGCTTTGGAAAGCACCTTTACTGTTTGACCTGATGTTCAAAGCCCTTTGAGAACTCCCCATCTCCTCTGAAATTACATCACACAGAATCACAGGGTTGGAAAAGACCTTTAAGATCACCGAGTCCAGCCATTCTTGCCCTGTGCTAAACCATATCCCTAAGCACCTCATCTACCCATGTTTTAAACACATCCCTTCACCCAGTTAACAGTAACAGGATACAGGAGTGAAATCCTACCTCAGCCACAGCCATATCAATGTTTCAGCACCAATACTGCACAGCTCTGCACACACATAACCTCAAGCACAAAATAAACTTGAAAACAGTATTTTAATTGTGTTGATTCATTAAAAAATAAGGTTCATAAATATTGCTGTTCCAACAGACATCTAGGGTATTTTCACCACAGAGTATTCCAGGACAGAAGGTCCTTTCCTGTCCTCCCATGAAAATACCATGGCCACATAGTCTCTCATGGCCTTGCATAAAGCACTATACATTAAGATTAGTTAGCTCTTCCTGTTGCCATAAGCAGTCGCCTGTTTGGATAGCCGGACTGGTTATGGACTAAGCTGTTGGATCAAATTCTGCAAAGGTTTTTTATTTATTGACAGCTTGCATCCATGCGTTCATCTGCTGACACTGGCTTTTGGCTCAGAGTGCTCTATATGCCTTCACAGTATTTACATCTTTGATGGATTTAGAGATAGCAAAGTTCGTTGGAACATTTTTCCTGTTAAATATTTCCCCATCTCATCTTACGAGAAAGGCTTTCTACACTTCCACTCATGCTTGTAACCACCCTCCACAACTCTACCACCTCAAATTTATCAACCATTCATCGACACAGGCAACCAGAACACACAGATTTTCCAGGAGAAGTCTCAGAAGGACTTGCAAAATAGTAATAACCTCCCTTCCCATCTCTTATTATACACAAAATAATAATCCACCCTTCGGTGCATAGCTTTTTCACGGCTGTATGACCACCAGACCACAGTCACGCTATGGCCAAGCCACGCAAGTAGCTGCACAGCAAAATCTCTGCTTTAAAAAAACCCCTCCCTGCCGATACTGAGCACAAAGGTCAGGAAGAGATGATGTTGGCAGGAAAACACACAGCAGCCCTGCTGAATCTTCGGCCAACAGACTAGAAGAGAATAGATTAAAAACGTTATTTTTCTGTTTCTTCCTCCCAACTGTGTATTTTGCAAATGAGGAGAGAAGAGTCAGATCCAGTCGCTTCCCCCTTCCATCTGCTGAATCCCTCTGCATTTTTCAAAGCACACACAAATGAACACTGTGAAACCTTTCCCGGAGAAAGGTAGGGATATGCTTTAAAACCAGAGATACTTTTTTACAGGATAGAGCTAATATGAAATACTCATTAGAGAACTGGCGAGGCATTCTTCAGTATTTTTATGGAAAGTCAGCTCGTGAGATTTTCTTCATCTGAACAGCCTGAATTTTGCACGTAGCTCCACCACACTGCCCTTTACTTAACACACGATAAGATGGGGCTCACGCAGCCCTGCCAAGCAGTGACAAGCCTCCTGCCAAGGCAGAGGTCCAGGGGTAGCTCAGCACATGCACGGCCACCCAGGGAACAACCAGAAGATGGTTGCACCTCACTTGTTCTACAGAGCCAGGACACTGATACGTAATTGAGGCACTTTACAAAAAAAAAATCTCTTGGTACTTTATGGGAAATAACTCTCCTGAGGACAGAAGAGGAGGAAAACTGACAGATCCATTCTGTCACCCCCATATACTTTCTAACTTGAGTACAAAATGTCTTCTCACCATCCAAGGATAGTCAAAGCTTTGCATTTCCCTCCCAAAGTGAAGGGGCAGATCTCAGGCTGCCACGTTGCTCACCCACAGCCAGAAAGCAGCACCTCACCCCTACCCAGAGTTCTGCGGCTGCTGTAAAACCACATCACTGCCTGTAATGAGGCTGCATCACATTTGCTCATATCATTGCTGTTCAAGTAAACTCAATTTGTTTATTTGCTTATATTTCATATGGGGAACACCAGATAATCTCAAATGATGGCAGGGCCACAAATAATACATTCTTTCTACCTGTAAACTATCCCCTTCACTACTGTTTTCAGTCTTCACACTTCCATATTTCTGCCTCCCAGCTCTCACATTTCAGAAGGCTCTACAACCATTTATGCACTCACCTTTGTCCCCTTACAGTAAACCAACAATTCAGGATGCATTGAAATAAGTGAATTCTAGCCTAGAAAAATCTAGGGAAGGAAGAAGGGAATATTAAAAAGCATGGATTTATTATGGCAGACGAGGAAGGATTGAGGTCTGCTAGCAAGGACAACACACTAATAGTCTGGAAGGTCCGAGAATTGAAAAAAACTTCTACAGCAACTTTTTAGAGCATAATATCACCCTGTTTGATGCACGAGCAAGAAATGCCAAAAGGAAGCAAAGCCGCTGATGTCTAACTTCAGTGTTTTATATCCACAAACACCACGTTTACAGTAATATAGCAGCTCTCTCATATCCACTGAAGCAACCTATTCAGACACATAAAAATTAAAGTGTAGCCATCGTGTATGTTAAAGAGTCTGTGGTTACAGAAGCATCTGAATGGCTTGACTCTTATGCTTTATCCAGAAGCTAGAGGTGGCTGCTGTGGAAGAGATCAGAGACCCTTTTGGTTGCCCTCAGTAGGATTGCGTAATTTCCACCCCATCACCATTTCCTGAGCAAGGCAGCTGGAACATCTGGACAGGCATGTCCAGCTCTGTTAAACAAGAGGGGAAAGGGGAAAGATGTAACACTGCACACACCACAGCTTGTATGGTTAAATTAGATAACAAGACCTTTCCATTTCAGATGTCCTAGCATCTGTGGGCATCCAGTGCTCCGACCGCTGCTTGCAGTGCATGCTGACCTGATGAATGGGCTTCAAATTAGCAACAACAAATTTGCGCTGTATGTTTAAATAAGTCACAGAGGATGTTTATCTTTTGTGTGGTCATTAAAAGCACCACTGCACTTAATAAGCAATAATAAACATCTGTTAGAGCAGCATATGCAGTTGCAAAAATAAATACGTGCAGAACAGAATCAAACAAGTTACTTTTGACACCAGCTGATGTACAAGACCCAAGCATTAAGGCTGACTGTATGTAAACGTGAGCAACGTTAACAACTCAGATTGCTCTTCTCCAATTTCACATCAAGTTCTGTGAAAGTTTTGCTTTGTTGCAAACCTCACAACATGGTTTCTTCTCCTCTTTAGCCATACAGTTATGATGAGCTATCAGTGATGTAACCCATGTGTTCTGTACCAAATCCCGTAAGACTGCAGCTCTAGACCTTCATGAAGCAAAACTGGACAGTATGACACAATAGCAAAGAACTCAGTAAGCCATAAGATGCTCCCCTGTTATGGTGCTTCACCTTGCCAGCACCATAGGAACAGCTTAGTAAGATACAGTACTCCACAATAGTCATGCAACAAGACATTAGTTGTGTCACCAGCAAAATCCATAGGATATATCTGCCTTCTGAACATAAAGATACTATTACCTCAACACCACCTCAAGTTTAACCAGAACGTGAGATACAAACTCATTTGATTTGGAACTTCAGGGTTTGTTTGTTGGGTTTCATTGTTGTTGCTTCAAGGCCCTGCTAAACTAACACACAATTCAGTTTTAAAACAAACCCAGAACACAACACACAAATAGAAAGTTACACGGTGAGGCATCACGGGTATGAGCTACCTACTTGCCTGCATGTAAGTGAAACACAGAAGGGACAGAAAACCATGCATCATTTATGTTCTGAGAACAGGGCTACTTCCACCCATATTATCTGAGACCAGTAGAACACCAACAGTAACCTCAATCGCTAACTTCTGATTGGAGTGGGAAAACCTCTGTACCAAACTGGCTAGATTTATGAAGGTATCAATATATTAATTTAATTTCTGTAAGATTAGCCCTTCAGCCTCAAAACATCTAACACATTTCCTGCTGGTACAAAATAGGCTTGAACTTTTCATAGCAGAGGTGTACCAAACCGCAAAAGGTCACCCATTTAAGAGGAAATAACGTACACGTATGCTCAGATATCAACACACAGTGAAAGCACCATTTTGCAGCAAGCTGACAAGTTAGTCTGAAAGTTATGATTTATTTTGAATTTAAAGATATTTCTGCCATCCCTTTCTCCTGCCCACAGACACCAACCTTCCTGCACTCCAGCCTACGTCTGAGTGAGTCTCCAAGTCTAAGCTCCCCACAGCCTGTTGACCACACGACGCAAGCCACTCGCAGCTTAACTCCTTCCAACGTTGCCACCTCCATGCCTCAATACTTCCTTTTACTCATGGCACCCAAAACATGAGGCCGCCTCACTACATTTTCCATTTCTCATGACCTTCCCTATAACTCTTCACCCATTTCCTCAAAACCAGCTTTTGAAAGATGCCGGTGTCATCAACAATGACTCAACCTACAAGCCAAAAGCAGCGCCCTGTGATCCTGCCAGATCAGACCACTCAACCTCTTCCGATGTACTCCAGGTTGATATACCACAGCCTTCCTGTGTCATCTGTACCCACCCAAGACACAGCCACCTGGGCTGTGAGGCTGGGCACACCCCCACTACACATGTGGATGGACACGTTCTTCACACCCAACAGCCTCGCACCCTCATGCAACGGCCGGCACAACACACCCACTGTGTGAACAAGAGCATGAAGCAAAGGGAAGAGGACAGAAGGGAATGCACTGTGCCACAAACACAGATCTGCAGCCTCTCCCTCACCCACATCTGAAGTGTTCAAGAAAAGCCAGCAAACATTGTGCCAAATTAAGCATTGTGTATCGAGCTGCTCAGTTCCCCAGACACAGGGATTGTTAGCTGGTGCTGGCTGCTCGGGAGGGACGTTTCTTCCTTCTGCAACAGCAAATGCTGCACCTCAAGCCTCTGGTCTGCAGGGTGAGGGTACAAGTAACACTACGGCGTGGCTGAAGATCACCTCTAACAACCGTGCAACCAACAGAGGAACATAAATCATACAGAGATTTAATTAAAAGGAAAACCCTGTCTTGGTATATGAAACGATGCATGGCTAATGAATAAGCTTCTATAGAAAGGGTGGGCAAGTAAGACACTGAGAAAGCAGAAGTCCTAGGAATGGGAAGTCTCACTGAAGCAGAAGCCAATTCTGTAAAAATCCAGAGTAAGAAAACAGTCCTTTCATTTGCTTTTCTTTGAGATGCCACACCTTCTAACACTTTGCAGCATTAGAAAATACAGACTTGTAGCTCTCCTGTCCCCAAGACAGGTGTTGAAAACAAATTTCCTAGTGGACCAGCCAAAGGAGAAGGTTTAACAGCATCCAAGTGCCCCTCTGCCCAGCTCGCGGATGAGTCAGTGGAAACTGGCCCCTAAAAAGCCTGTCGTCATCCTTCATTCAGGGCAACTGAATAGGAGCAAATGTCTCACCTTAAAGGCCACAGCTCCCACGGTAGCCACAGTCAAAGGCAGCACTGTGTACTAGAGGAACACCACCTACACATTCTGGTGAAAAATGAGAGCTTGCTTTCTATCCTTTTTTTCAATTGTAATACAATTAGTAAAATTTATCTACTGGAATTAAGACTGTAACATTGTTTCCTCAGAGCTTTAGACTACAAAAGAGCAGGATGTTAACACAAATTAAGTCAAGTGGATTAAGAACTCGGGAAAATAAGATGGACACTTCATCTGTTCTGGCAAAACAAACGATTCAAAGCACATCACCAACCCACAACCACCCTTCTGCTACAAGAAGAGAAGAATGTACGTTATTTATGAGGGTCTCAAACTTGCAACAGATCTAGAATAATCAGGTACATGGTATACCCCAATTCACCCAATCTCATCACAAAAGCAGGAGCTTTTCCCACTTCAATCTAAGCCTTTAACCCTGATACCACATGAAAGGCAAAATACTAGCACAGTACAGCAACACACTTCACGAATCAGTCAAGCTCAAGCTGTGATTTCGCTTTTCAACCTCACCTCCTCTATCAGTCTTTACACACAAAAGCTGCTGTTCAAGCTTTTGAGTTGAGCCATTACACCTCCTGAATAATCCACCACCTCTGCAGTGTCACCCATGTCACTTCAGCTCTGTTAATTGATTTTAATAAAGCAATGCTTCTGTTTGCCATACACTTGCTAGTAAGACAACACGGAAAGCAATTCTTACCCTGAGTTGACATTATGTGAGTCTGCAAGAAATACAGGCTCGCCAGAAGGAAACCTAATTCAATGCTCTCATCATCCACAAATGCTATCATCTTTTTTTTTTACTCTGCTGCATTATTCCACATCAATAAATAAATAACAAGCAAAGAGCAACGCATAATACTTAATAACATACCTACACCAGCTCAAGTGTCAGCAAGCACAAGGTCACTTGTTCTACATAAATTGCCAGTGAACAGGCATACACCTCCACAAAGAAAGGCAACTTACAAGGTGGAAAGAATTCTAGCAGCTAACTAAAGAGAAACAGTACAGTGATCTGGAAAAGAACCAGGACAAGTCTCTAGGCCCATGCTGTTTCAGCTGCTGTGGTCCAAAAGTCCATCTCACCTCACTGCTACAGAGGTCCAAGTACCATCTTACTTCAATACAGTCTTGGGCTTGACTAAAGAATCATGCAGAAATACTTGGGGCAAAAAAGATACCAGTGGGATTCAGATGATAAATGTTAGAATTTAATTTGGGAGGGGTGGGGGGGGCAGGGGGGAACAGGGAGCTACCATGTAAAATTGATACAGCTGCTGAGGGGCCCACAGAACTAGCTACAAACTAAGCAGAACTCGTTTGAGACTTAGCTAGCTTAGATTCAAAGCAGGGGGGAATCTGTCCACAACATCCCAAACACCTTCAAGGGTTGCAATGGTCATCCAAAATCATTCCTTTTTGAAGTTTTTATTAACAGCCTCTTGAGAACAATTTCTTTTTTCCTCTTTTCAAAACATTCCTAAAAGCATGAAATGTATGTTTAAATACATATACACACACATTCTATTATCAGTCCTTTGCAAACACCTAATAATAGAAATGTCCGTAATTATACATAAGGCAATTACAAGAGACTGACATATAGTGCATGCTGTAAGGTAGGTGCACTGCTGCCACGGACAGCTATACACTGTCAGCACAGAGACATCAGACAAGCTCACCCCCTTCATGTCCAGAAGATTCAAGTGTTTCATTGCAGTTATCCTAAATCTAACAAAAAACCCAACAAACAACACCAAAAAAAATTTCAAGTCCACCAAAGCACAACATCAGAAACTCCATCCTGCATGCATCTTCTCACCCTGCTGAGCAGCTTCTGGAGGAACCAGAAGCAGATGCCAGAACAAGCAAATGCCACATACTAGTATTAGCTGCAATTTTTGTCGCCTTCAAAAAAAGATATATGAACGATATACTTAATTACTTTGGCATTATTTGTTTCATATTACATAAATAACATTCCACATAGCTGCAGTTTAGTAACAGAGTATCCAAACGGTACCTTTCAGCCACCATTATAAACTGTCACCACTAGAAATAGAAACAAGGAATATTTCTTAGACAGTCAGTGCCCTGGTTGGCTTTTTGGTCTGTTACCTGCTAAAAGCCACCACAATTTATTTATAAACAGAAGATTCCTTGCATCAAACGCAGCAAGCATGTCACGGGAGCAGCTTTAACCTCTAAGCTCAAGGCAATCCATCCTTTCCCAATTAAAAGCATTGCAGAGATTTGCTTAAAGCCACACTACCTGGGACCTCCAGGGAATAATCCTGCTCAGAATCAGACTTCAACAGAGACTAAGTTTTTCTTGTGTACTTGCTCAATAGCACTGACATTTTCCATCCAGAGCAGATTGAGCATCTGCAGCACCATTTCTGAAAGGCAACTAATCTCTCCAACGCTGTTACAAATTCCAAAATAAATCACAATTAACTAGTTTGGGCTTGTTTGGGGTTTTTTCCCCCCCCGGCCATCCGTAATACAATAGAGAGGGGGCTTCCAACTTTCATTTTGGAAAGAGGTGCTTAGAATGAATTGGTAAAAATGCAAACTACCGGAAAAATGTTTGGAGCTATCTGCCTGCTGACACACCAACATTCCTGCCTGCAGATGGCCTCTGGCTGTTGTGTACCCAGTGTCTCCTATTTCCACCGCCTTGTTTGAAGAACTTCCCTCTTCCCACATACCTTCCATCTCCAGGGACAGATCACACAGGGACACTAAACCTTGGCCGTAAACAACGTGACTTTTGATATTCCCGTTTCTAAAGGATCTCCCTCCCCACCCCCCCCCCCCCCACCGCTCAACTGCTGCTGTTGAACAGCGCAGAGATGACCCAGGCACAACTCCTCTGTGCAACGCGTCTGAGAAAACTTTGTCCTGCTGATATTTTGCACAGCTGAGATTTACACAAGGGTCTGTTGGCTTCCTCTGCTATTTATTTTATTTGCTGTACACTAAAGGCTACTGAAAGCAAAACCATTCCAGTGCATTGGGACACTCGATTTCCAGACTCAGCACCTGCTACCATAGTATCTCTTGGAGGAGGGACTAGGATGCTGTCCCAGGGCATGCCAAACTGCCAGCCCTGCTGCTCCCCATAGGTCACTCCATCTTCCCTCATGTCTTAGCTTCTGAGGGGAGTGAGAAACTACACTGAGAAGAAAAGCACTGAGGAGAGTAAATTGTTTGAGCTGTGTATGGGCTCTGGGACTTCTGTAAACTTTGTTTCTGCACTAGTGCTCACCAGACTGACAACCTATGTTTTTGAGGGAAAAAGCCAATTACACTAATTAGAAAGTTCATTAACACAACCACGCACACATAGAAGTTCGCTGAATGACCTGAGTTTTCTTGCACAGATTTATGAATTGTAGAAGTGTAACTGTTTCTCATAGAGCTCAAAGGAATCTATGAAGTAAAAAAACCCCACAACACAGATATCTTCTAGTTCACCAAATACCTTATATAGGGGGGGAAAAGTGCCAGAATAGACGCATTTCACATTAGAAGTTACATACTTCTCCAAGAGTAAAGATAAAATGCCTGCAGTACAGAGTTACAGCTCCAAGCTTCTTGGCTACAGTAGAGTATCAACTTATTTTGGATGCTAACTTTCTTCATTTCTTATCCTTCAGCCAACTATAGGCTAACAGCATGGAAAACCCTTCTCATCACTGTTCCAGTAGCAACCTCAAACCCGAATCAAATGAGTACGATAGTTAAATATATATATATATCAACTTCCACGCAGACTCATCTCTGAGCTACATTATGAGCATGAACTAGCTAAAAGATCCTGAACTAGGAAGAACAACATGTGGTACTTCTGGGGCAGCAGAGGTTTCTGTCACAGCAGAGTCCCGATACAACCAGAAAGCACAACTGCTTTAAAACTAACGAGAAGGAACCACAAAGTGCTGAAGATTAGGAGAAAAGCACTAACAGACCATTTCTATTCCAGACCTGAAATGACCCCAGGAACACCGCCAAGAATCATTTTCTTACTGGTAGCACCGGCAGCATGTTCTCTTACTGCTGAGAAAGCCCCACGGGCTGGAGATGGGCAAGGCCACCAGTGGGCAGGGTGAGAGGAGCAACATGCCTCCATCCATAGGAGGTAGGAGGCAGCCCACCACAGATGCCTAAGGTTTATGGAAGTGATGCTTTTTCTGGATGTCCAACCAAGCACATATCATGCCATCCAGGCCCCAACCTGCAGCTCCCCATCAGAAAGGGGTAGGGCCCCAGTGTAGGCACCGAGGCAGTGCCAGGCCAGGCAGTCTCAACCTTTTTTAGGCAAGCTCTGCTGCAAAAGAGTTTGAGAAATAGCATTCTACACTTATACCTACGTGCAAGTTTGAAATCCCATTACCTAGCACATTGCTAAGCTCCGAGTTAGACTGGTTTGGCACCTTTGAGGAATGCACTAGTTGAGCCCTGGGTTCCGCAGGGTAAGCGGTTAGGGGATGCAGCAAATGCGGTCTGGGCACAGGGAACCAGGATATGTCAATTCTGTTCTCAAGAAATGTAGTACCAAGTTCAAATGAAAAAAGAAAATCCAAAACAACAACAACCCCCACCAAACAAGTATTCAGTTTTTCCATATATCAGTTTCCCCATCACCATGGGATAAGCACTGCTTTAAGGAGTCAGGTCACTAATTTTAGGTGCTCACACAAAGAAACGCAAACACAATACAAAATAATTAATACAGAGAGAGGCAGGCTTGCCCCCTGCCTTTTATTCTACAAATATAGATGGGACAAATAGTTCATTGCATTTCACTCCAAGCCGCGCTACCTTAGCCAAAACCTTATTTAAATAGAACATTTCTGAGAACCGGGAAG
>VZTU01027880.1:6407-19103 GCA_013400835.1 Zapornia atra
CCATTCCCTGCCCCCCCTGTGCTGCCAACGGGAGGGAAGAAGGGAGCAAATCTATGATTAAAGTCAAGAGTGCGAAGAGCCGAGGGGTGGGGGTGGGGGGAAGGAGAAGTGACAATATCTGGGGAAGAAAAGCAGCTTGTGTGGGATCACCAGAACCCCACTGCCCATTCCCTGCCCCTCCCTGTGCCATGTTGGGGGGGAAGAATGGAGTAAAATCGTGATGAGTTTTAAGTTTGCTAAGAAGGGAGGGGTGGGGGGAAGGGGCTTGAAGACCTGGCTGCTTCTTATCTCGTTCTGGTTCACTGGGTGTAGTAGTTGTAGTAAGTAGTAATAAATCACTTTCCTTTATTCTGTGCTGAGTCTGTTTTGCCCATTGCACTCATTGCAGAGTGATCCCTCTGTCCTTATCTCAAGTCCTAACCCTCCCAATATCTATTTTCTCCCCCTTTTTGGCTGAAGGGGGGAGTGAGCCAGCGGCTTGGTGGGGATTTGGCCTTTGGTTAGGGCCAAAACCACCACACCAACACACATCGAGCCTTGCCCCAAAGGGAGGCAACACTCTTCCCTAGTCAAGTGAAGTGGCCAGTGGGATGGGAGGTGAGCTTTCCAGCCTTTGTTTTGCCTTTGTTGCTCTGATAAGACATCCTGCATGTCAGTTGACAGTATGCATGTGGGTGAGCATCAGCTGCACCCAATTCTATAAGGCTCTGAATGACTCCATCCCTCAGGGATCATGTTTTTTACGGTCTCCCTTCTTCTGTGGCTTGCAGCCCTTGCTGCCCATCAGTCCTGGGCTCTTGGGAAGAGCTGTCACTGCAGGAAACAAGGCTCTCTACCCAAGCACCTTTAGGGGCTTTCCACGACCCCAAGAAAAAGTGGCAAAGTTCCAGTTGGCTGCCTACCTCCAGATTTGTAGTGCCAAAAGGAGTGATGCTGATTAACAGCCAAAGACAAGACTTGCTAGATTCACTAGTTTCAGTCTGATGCTTCCCATCAGTATTTCTCATTGACAAGACATTTCACAACTGTTGTGCGTTGAGCATGTTCAGAGAATGGATTTGGCAGGTTCAGGTCTTGACCCAAAGATTCAGATGTGCATCTAAATGTATGCATTTCTAAATGTACAGAAGCATCTTCTGACTGCAGAAATATTTACTTCAGTTACCAACAAGCAAACTTAAGCTTGTCCTGACAAATGCATGCAGAAATTTCTTTTTCCTTTGGAAAGGAATTAGGAGTGAGTGTGACAGAATCAGACATCATAGATATGTGATTATGAACTAAATTATTGATGTTCTTATTATGAGTCAAACTCTTTATTGCAGCTGAATGTTGGATTATGACAGCTAATGGTCTATACAGTCTATTTGCTATATTATTTGTATCAATCATCTAAACTACACCTCGTTCTTTCAATGTGCATGACTTTAGGGGTTGAAAGATTACTGCAGAGATGAATTTGTGGATAGTAATTAAAGTAAAAGCATTGAGTTCATTTCCATGGAACTTGAGCCTTTCAATGATTTACAATGATCATTTACATATGTGATTTTCCCTTTTTTTTTGCTTTTCTTTCATATCCAGGGTTGTCAAGGGAGCAAGAGTCTCATGAGAACAGCTATGATTTACTTCCAACACGGGGTTCAAGCTGGGAGGTAGTTGCTTAGACACTGACTTGCCTTGAGGTTTCTCCTCTTGTTCACAACTGTTTGTCAATGCGTTGGGCAGCTGAAATTTCATAGGAATAAGATAACCTCTCTTGTTTCATGAATAATGAAGACCAAGCAAAATCATCACTGAATTGGTAAGTTCAAATATTCAAAGGTGCAGCATCTTTTTAACTAAATTAATAAATAAATTCGCAGCATCTTTTTAACTAAAGAAAAAGTTAATGACAAAATGTTACTCTGGATAATTTACAAGTGGAGCAAATGGCTACATTTGTCAATGAATTATTCAGACTAAATGGTTTAAGCACAGTAACAGTGATACCTGCTTATCTTGAAGCAATTTCTCAGGCACTAAACAAATTCTGGGCATGTTTTCCTCTCTAAGAGATCAATATCCCTCATTTTGTCTACCATAATATTTACACTGGAGCAGGCTAATTGGAAAGGCCAAAAGTTGGACAGAGCACCTAGAAAAGAAAACCACAAGAAAATGCTTCAAACTTTACAATTCACATTTATTTTGAAAAAATGTTTTGTTAAAAATACTCCTACAAAGGCATTGGAGCAGCAGGTTTCTGTTTCCTTTATAAATACATATGATTTATTTCTTTATTTTTCTCAGTAACATCGAAAGACATCTGACAAAGCCAGGGGAAGCCCTGGTCTGAATGGAAGACACATCCCTGTGTAACAAGGACCTGCACACTATCTCCCCATTCACAATTAAAAAAATACAAATACTGTAATGAAAAGCGTTACATTGTCCACAGGGCCACGGCCAACATACAGGGTGATGAAGAGTAGAACACCAGGGGTTGGGGACCCCCCTGGAGGCCAGCTGATGTATCCTTGGACTACTGTTAGAGGGATGACAAGATGTAGCACTGATGAGACACACTTGTCTTTGGGCAGTTGAAGGACACATGTAACTTCCCCATCCTATATTGCCAGCTCCTTCCAAGACCACGACGAGGTGGCTGGAGCCCAGTCTCCTCTCCACAGCCCTTCCCTTTGACACAGGCAGCTCCTCACAAACCTTCCAGTGAAGGCCGATGGTTTCACATCACATTGCAGGAGCTTCATAAGCAAACCACAGCAATCCAGCACCTTGAGAGGCAAGTGGGTTTGTTTTGCCCAACTACCCTCTTTCCTGCCACCTCCTCATCTCAAATTCCAGCCCCCAGCATAAGGTTCCCTTCCCTCCAGAACCTTCTTGCTTTCTCCCTTGCATTGCTGACCTGGGCTTTATTCTCTGAACTAGGAATGATCTTCCCCAAAAGGCCTCTTTTAACATGGAAACATGGACAGCTATGTTGGCTCTTCAGCTATGCAGAAGCCTGCTGACACATGACATCTGGGATGCAGACAGCACTTGGACCATCTGTGCCACGCTCACCCTGAACGGGGGTCTGCTGGCTCCAAGCTGTGACTCACCTGTGTCCTGCGCCCCACCACCTCTCAGACCACAGCCCTGCTGAGCAGGTCACAGCTTTGCTTGGGAACTTTGAACCATCAGGCTCCCTTCTCCCAGACCTTGCTAATGATTGGCTCTGGCTTCAGCTGCTCAAGCACTCCCACAGAAATTCAAATGGGGGCTCAAGTCATGTCCTGGGTGGACTGACCTCACAACCCACCCAAAACAGATGGCACAGAATCATAGAATCACAGAGTTGTCCTGGTTGGAAGGGACCCTTTAGATCATCAAGTCCAAACACCACTATACCATGTGCCTCAGCAGCACACCTATCTATCTGGTACATGCCTCCAGGGATGGAGGCTCCAGCCTGTTCCAATGCCTAACAACCCTCTCGGTGAAGAAGGCTCCCTGCGTGGCAGGGAGTGCCACAGGGCTGGCAAAGCCATTCCAAAGCAGACCTGAGAATAGAAATCATGTCCTCAGACTGATGGGTGCTGCAGGTAAGCAGCAGGGCTGGACCCTTTGCCCCAAACTGTTCCCTGCAACATCCACTAAAGATCCTGGCACACCTGCCCCGGTCTCATGCAACGTTCTGCTTCTTAATCCAGGAAGAGCTGAGATGTGAGGTGGTTGATGTTTCCAGGGAGGAAAGGGAGGAAGACAGAGAGGCAGAGGGGGGATTTTTTTCATAGGAAAAATGGAGCTAAAAACAGGTTCCCTGCAGAGATGTGCTGAGCCAGCTCCAAGGAAGGGAATCCTTAGTGATGGCCCAAACCTGAACAAATCTTCCAGCCCTCCTACACTGGAGAGGGGACAGGAGGCAAAGAGACAATGAGAGAACAGAGAGCTGAGGAGGGAGGGCACGGAATTTAAAAAAAAAAAGTGTGCAAGGGTCAGAGGCAGATGAAGTCTGCAGTGGATGAAGTCACTGGAGGATAACATCCAACAGAACACCCCCATGCAGTTATCTATGCTTGGATCCACAAGTGAAGGAACAGATACTGATCCCCAGTCCCTGATTTCTCCTCCTCCAGCTCCATCAGGACAGCAAGGGGTGTGCTATGATGTGTGGTCTTGGTTCAGGAGGGACTTTATGAAGAGAAGTGAGGTCAGGACATCAGCAGGAGCCTCTGGATGATCTAGGACCACAGTCTGGCACACTGGAGAAGGGGCACATGTCAGGGCACCCACAAACTGCAGCCGTCCAAGAGCCCAAGCTCATGTTTGCTCTCTCCAGCTCCCTCACCCTCCAGACATTCCTTCCATGTCTGCTCAAGCCAGGTTTTTGCTGCCCAGATCTTCTCACTGTTTGATAGGGCAGGGAGACCAGACTTGTCTTGAGTGATCCTGGGTAGGGTGAGCTGGGGTGTCTCACTTCCTTCCACTGTCAAATGGCTTGGAAGAAAACTCTGAAGCTTGAAGGCAAGATGGTCTGTGCTTCTGCTGACCTGAGTGGCCTAGTCACAGCCCAGCTCTGATCCTGAGCAAGTTCTTACTGCAGAAGCACCACAGAGAACTCCTGCAATTTTAATTCAGCTGCCTGAACAGGAATTGTACCCTAACTTCTTTGTCATTGTCAGTCTTTATCTCTCAGTACCTCAGTCCTGTGGAAAGACTTGGCTTGCCTCTGCAACACGTGCTTTACAGACTGTTTGGTGCCCAGGTGTGGTGGGAACATACACAGTGGTCACTAGAAGCTGGGCTGGCCAACATGAAACCCATACCCCTGCAACTTGGTTTCCTCACGTGAGAGTCAGGCTGTCCTAGAGTAAAAGCTGTGATTCTCCTATGAGCCCAGTGCTCCTGGGATCATAAACACAGAGCTGGGATCTTCAGAGAAAAAGAAAAACCATCAAACAACTTAAAAATCATCCACTAGAAATACACTGCTCCTCTCCCTTCCAGTCCCTATGAGAGTTCAGATCCCAGAGGAGGCCCAGGAAGCACAAGTACACCAAAAGTTGTGCCTCTTCTCTGGTCTCCTACAGCTTGCAAGGGTCTGTAGGGCATCAGGACTATACAGCCAGGGATGCCTGCTGCTCCAGGCAGACCCTTCTCCCATGTTCCTGGGCTGCTCTGCAGAGACTGAGCCACTGCCCATGTCAAACAGCCTTTTCACTAAGGACAGCAGGGTAGCCAAAGCAGCAGGAGGCTTCTGTGTCTAAGTTGTCTAAGGACATAAAAAATCAATTGAGCATCAGAGCTGGGCCAGCACTCACAACAGAACCCTGCACTGATTCCTGTTGGTATCTTGTTCTGGAGCTTCCAACACCAAAGGCCTGCTCTGGGATTTTACTGCATGTACCCAGCCCAGCCCTGAATCACCCCGTTGCATCAAGAGCTCTTTGCTCATTTGAGAAGCTTGTCCTAGGCTCCTCTCCTGCATTTTCATCCTTGAGACAGGTCTCATGGGTCCACTTGGACTCATAGTTAGATACCCAAGCAACCAGCAGTGACTGCTCATGCAGGCTGAGCCAACATCCAATGCAGAGGGGCAACAGTCTCACTGTCAGAAAGCAGAACACAGCAGAGGGAGGGAGGGAGGGAGGGAGGAAGAAAGGGAGGGGATGTCTCCTTACCCTAGCAGCCCTCTCTGTGCATCGCATTCTCTTAATCATCAAAGAAGGTATGAGGCAAGGATGCTTTCATAGAGAGCTTCCACAACCAGAGAATGATGGACCAGCAAGACAGTGTCCCTTTTTGTGCCATTACTGCTGTTTGAGAGGCACTGATGGTACACAACAGTTCTGAGTCCCAGGGTTGCCAGGGTACACAAGGAGTTGGGAGGAGGAAGCAAGTGGTTCCTAGCTCCACACAGAAATCCTTCACCAGAAAGAGAGAACGGAAAAATCAATGATGCTTGAGTGTCTGAGCTTTTAAGAGAGTTAAAATATGTCAGTACCAAGAATACAATGGTAGAAGAGAAGTGCTGAAGGACCCCATGCCCCCAGGCATCCATGACCCAGAAAAACTGGAAGAGGTATTTGTGTGCAGGAGGCATATGCAGACATTTCTTCCACAAATTTGTCCAGCCCTCTTCTGAATCCACCTAATGCTTGGCATCTACGTGCTCCAGCAATGAGTTCAGTCCCTAATCATTGTGCTTTGTGCCAAAGGATATCCTGCTTCACCTGCCTTAGTGCTTTTATTGTGAGATACAGTGACTGCTGCTTATTCACCTTACTCACATCCTTCCTGATTTAATGGCATGACATTGGTTTACGTCTTCCAAACCAAGAATCTAAATCTATTTATCTTTTATACCTCCTAAAGACTTCAGCCTCTTCCTGAGGTCTGCATCTGTGTATTTCTCAGGTTTTTGTGTATCCCTTTTTGCTGAGGAGAAGCACTGATGGTGTTTAAGAAGGTGGCACATCTTACTAAGTCATGATGACACCTTTGTGTGAAGGCTGCCAGCTAATACTTGCTAGCAGTCAGAGACTTCACACTTCCTCTCCACTAGCCAAGGCCAAGCAAGGGTGTGGATTTTCCAGACCACATGTCTCAGGTCAGTGCCCTTGGCTCAGTTGGGGTCTGGTGCTTTTGGCAACCTCTGTCTCCCCAAGTCACAAGCCATCTCACTGGCCACAGACCAGTGGGTGTGCTGGGAGGGCAGCAGAATGGCAACCTGGGGGGAAAGGTGATTTGATTGTCAGCTTAAACCTCAGGTTAGCAGGGCGTGCTTTGCTAACATAGCTGTCTGGCTACTGAAGACTGAACAAAGTTTGATCATTTCCTCCTAGATGCAGGAGGAGTACCTATCATCAGAGGACAAAACACAGTACCTGTGCAGGGAACAAGGACTGGCTTTAGAGGTAGAAGCAGAAGCTACAGTTGAGGCAACTGAAAAACCCTGACATTTACTGGGATGAAGGGACTGGAAAAGAACCAACCAAACACTAGCTATTACTTTTTCATGAAAGCAAAATGGAGTTCCTGAAAAAATATGAGGCACACAAGGTCCAGGCTTGTGGCTTGTTTGCAGGAATGGCAATGAGGGCACTGTGAATACTGAACAGTCTGTGGTTGGAGTGAGCAAGTCAGTGATCGGATGGGGCTACTGAACTGGGACTGCTGCTGCACCCCTACAAAGCACAGGATTGCAGAGAGATTCCTTACAGACTTAATACAATAAATAAGGAGAGAAACTGCTGAATCAATTGTAAGACAGCTGGGAATGCAAATTAAGACAAAGATTTGTGGGAAGAGAGGACTTCTTGCTTCCAGTGTCAAATTTCTGCAAACAACACTTGTCAGTGGAGTTGGTAGGAATAACAGAGGGAGAACAAAAAAGAGAAATTCTGGGAAATATTTGCCAAGTGCAGGGAGTTTTCTAGAACTGTGGGAGATTGAAAGGCATAAGGAAGCAAATAGAGACCAAAGTTGTGTCCTGTCTTTGGAAAAGGCTCAATGGTCACAAGAAGCAAAGTCATCCTGGAGAAGGCTGATGAGAAGTCCAAGATGTGTCTGAAGATCCAAAAAAAAAAAAAACAACCCCTAAAAAAATATTCTGCATAGTAGGAGGACTCCAGCAGCTTTCATCAGTTACAAGATAAAATCAGCAATATAGAAGAGACATTTTTGGTGGAAAATTGCCCACAACACAGCCAGTGGCAGAACTGCACTGACCTGTGAACATAGAATTATAGAATGGCATGGCTTGGAAGGGACCCCAAGGATCAGAGAGCTCCAACCCCCCTGCCACAGGCAGGGCCAACATGGTGGAACCAAGACAACAAGCAGCTGGGAGCAGTGCTCTAGTCACAAAGGAGAGCTTCAGGACCAAATGTGGCTCTGTTAGCTGCAAGCAGGTACAGCTTGGGTCACAGGACGCTGAGGACATGCCATCTGGCTTAACTGACTGATATAAAGGACTGCTGGTCCTGGAGCTGAGAGCACGTCAAGCACCAGGTCACTGAGAGACTGCAGTGCAACAGGAGGGGTACACAGCAAAGAAGGTCATTTTTAGGGTGGTGTTAATGGCATCAGACAAACGCCAGCAGAATATAAAAAAGCAAGTTGGTGCTACATTAGTTGTTCATATGACTCTGAAAGAGGAAATGCTGAATCCTGCCTGTAAAGAGCTTGGCAGTATGCAAAATTTTTGAAGGTGGAGAAAGTCCTACATTAAACCAGCCTCAAGTTGGACACATGGGAAGAAAGATGAAATACTTGAAAAAAATATCCTCAGCTATAACAAACCAGACAACAGTGATACTTCCAGACACTCTGGATTCATACATCCAAGGCAGCCACAAATTTATTTTATCATCAGAGTATACAACTGTTAATGATGCAGCAGTTTAAGCCCTGACTTCAGGTTTCATATAAATCATCCTGGAAAATAAAACAGGAAGTTTTCTCAACTGTTCAAACCCACCAAGTTTTTCCCTACAGGCCACTCAGTCTGCAGCCTGTGTGATGACTACTGGAAAAGAACCCTTCTTTTAACACCAGCTCAAAGAACAGCTTCAAGAGGTGTGGGAGAAGCATTATTAGTATAGCCAGCACCTCATACTGATAAAACATCCTCTCTCTGTCTCATGGATAGTCTGCATGGATAGTGTTTATGCAGCCAGTGAAGAGAGCAGAATACTGCTGCCCTTTACAGCAGATCTTCCAAGCCAGAGCCATGTGAAGATGCAGTGCTGCTTTCTCCAGCACAGGGTACAGTTTTATACCCTGCAGATGATTCTCTTCCTGCTCACACTGGTGTTTACTGGTCCAATGATGCTAACAATGACTCTGCTATAAGATGACTGGCATGGAGATGTGGGCAGAACTCCACATCTGAATTACAATACTAAATTGGTACAGCCCCTGACAGCCACGGTCACCCAGATCACACACAAGCCCCGTGTGTGGATTGCTGCCGTTAAAAGCTGCTGTGGGGTAGTGAGGATCATATAATCCCAGAATCCCAGGGGTGGGAAGGAACCCCTCCTTCCCCAAAACTTCTGTGATGCTGCTCACCCCCTGCACCAACCACCCTGAACTGAGCAGGTGGTCGTTTCATCTTGGAGAACAACCATTGGAAACCCAACCATCAGAAACATCTGTCAGGCCATGACAAATTGCAAAACAGCAAACAAGCAAATGGGAGGAAATGTGCATGTAAAGCCTTTTTTTTTTTTTCCTGGCATATGGTCAATCAGCTGCAATTTTTTTTTGTTCCTTCCACAGGGGAAAGGATTGAAGTTCTTGAATGATATGAAGCTTGGAGATGTCATTTCTTTTTTCATTAAAAAACCCCTATCCAACCAAAAATTTCCAACCCCCACACTCACAAACTGGTGTTAACAAAACAAGGTAAAAGGACAAATCTTCCAACAATGACAACTGAAAAATAAAGGTACACGTCAGCATTTGTAATCAAAAACTACTACATACTGTACTTGGGAAGTCTTCTGGGAAAAGATCATTGGCATCTAGTGAGGACATCACTACAAGTCTTGTGCATGTGATATGTATGAGACAATGATGCCACTGGAGGGTGGATGGACGGACCCTTAGGAAACTGTCACTCACAAAACTGTTCCATGACAAGAGAAAATAAGAGATGTAAAAAGGATTGGTTTTCCCCATCCCCACCCCCCCAACCGTTACAGATTCCTTCTCATTTGTTGGAAACAGCCTCTTCTAGTCTCAGTTTATTTGTTTTTTTGTGGTTTTTTTGTGGGTTTTNTGGGCAGAGGAGCCTGTGGGGAGGAGAAGCTGGGCTGTAGCAAGCAGCTCCTCAGCTGCTGAAAAACACCAAGCTCCATTGGTTTATGAAAGGAAGTTCTGAGATTGTACTGGGGAGGGGGGAAGATAGTTTGGGGATGTGTGTGCAGTTCATAGTGCTGTGTTTGTGTGTCCCCCCAGGCAGCAAGGCCAAGTGATTCCTTGTGGCAGTGCTGTAGCTTAGAAGTCTCTGTTCCCTTTGGCCTGGCACGTCCCTGTGCTGTTAATTCCAGGCAAAGGGCTGGAGGCAACAGTTGAAATTTACCCACTAAATACGTTATCATGGAGACTCTTTAAAACTCTTACTATCTACATCTGCTTTGCTTTCCACACTTTGCCCCATGCTGCTGCTCTGCATGACTTGAACTTTCCACTGGCCAACCAACCCAGCATCCTGCTCAGCTCTCTTGCTGGCTGCCACTGCCTGACACCGGTGACCCTCAGCAGCAGAGAGCAGTGGGAACAGGGGAAGGGTAAGTCTGGGAGGGAGCTCGGAAGGTGGAGGAGAAATGTGAAAATTGCAGCAAGCTGCCTGAAAACCTCATTGTGATAATTTTTACTAAGTATTCCCACATGCACACATGCACATGCACAACAGTATTTCACAGTGTCAGTGTTAGCAAGTGCCTTTTCCCCTTGTTACACATTCTCCCTGTGAAGTTGAATTTTGCCATTAGACTCATGTTTCATAGCAGTACATTTGATACCCATGAAATAAATATGTTAAAGTCACTTCAGTGACTGCCCTCCACTGGAGCATGCTCCAGAGGCATTTATAACCAAAGTACTTTACAGGAACTTGGTTCCTCATGCTCCCAGGGGAGCTGGAGGGATGCAGAAAATTGCAGTTTTATGGATCATTTCTATTTCAGCTCCAGCTCCCCATTAGTACCACACAGTCAAACACAGACAGATGTCACAGCGATGCCTGGTATCAACAGTTGGGAATGTGTTGCTTTTAGTACCAATACCATGTGAATTTTGGTCAGAAGAGACAAGGATATTCATTCTCTGTCCTACAGACAGGTGCTACGGCTTTGGTGAGTTGTGGCACTGGGCTCAGTACGGTCCCATCCTTCACAGTGGGCTGGGTCTGGCAGGTAGATGTGTGTAATGCTAGCCAGTGAGGAGATTCAGTGCAGAAAGAAGTCTCCAAATGAAGACCTGAAGTGCTCTTCCAAGCCATGCCTAGTGACTGGCTCTGAAGGGATGCTGCCTGGCCACTGCTCCTCCTTAGTGTCTACAGGAATGTGAGGGGAGGCAGAGAACAGTCAGGAATTGTCTGGGAAGGACAACTGAAGGGCATCATGTGCTTCTTCCACATGGCTGCCCCACAGGAATTTGCTGGTGAGTTTTCTAGACAGAAAACTGACAACTGTTCCCTGTTAAAATACAGCAGCTACAATGTGAGAGGGAGGGGCATCGTGTGAGCTCTCACTGCTGCTCTGCGCTGGACCGGGCTGGGTGCACGGAGAAGCTGCTCATTTCTCTGTGTGCCCTCAGCAAGCACTCTGTGTGCTTTAGCTGTCAATTCTTGCATGCTGTTCTTTAAAAGTCAAGTCCATTTTCCTGACCAGAAGAGATTTTTAAATGCAAAGACATCAAAGGCATCCCTTTACTAGATGCACAGGCTGGATAAGCAGATTATGTCCAGGCATCACCTGTACACAACATGCCAGTAGTCCACTCACCCTTCACTCTACTGCAAGAGATGTAGGGCAATGTCAGCAGGGATGCACTGTGGACATGGACTATGTCCCTGTGTACCCAGCACACACCTCTGCTCCTGATGTTCACAGGACCACAGATGTACATTTGGATGCACCGTACAGAAGTGAAAACACAGTCCTGCACCACAGCTGAGGTGAACAGTGGCTGGAAGGAAAACTCCTCCAGTGAAGGTCCCTGCTGTTGAAACTGTGCACCAAACACTGGGATAGTGCAAGAGCTAAGCAGAGAATTCCTCTCACTTACAGGGAATGGTCTGTTGCCACTCAGAAGTGCTTCATTGTCAGATCTGGTCTGAAAGTGGAAAATGCTGAATACTTTATACATGGCCTCATGTTTTACAAGCAGTCGAGGGAGGTGATGTCTGGCCACAGAGGTCTAGACAACTTGGGAGTTTCATCCACAGCAGACCAACTTCCTCTTGGACTGAGCTCCTGGAAAATGCAGCAAATTGGCTCCCAATGAACATGCTTTCAGCACCCAGTGCTGCTGGCGAGGAGTGGAGTACCCCTATGAAAGACATGGCAGTGGCAGACAGGGGCTTGTAAACACAAGATATGCTGGCCATGGCCAGGAGATGTGTGGAAATACTCCACTCCTGGCCAGAGGTGGGTGGTAGTAGGCATGTTTAAAAGGTGGTGCAGAACAGGGACAACAAGTTCAGTTCTTAATTGTTTTTCCCTGTGCTTGGTTGGTGGTATTTACACATACCAAAGACCTGGTCAGCAACTGAAGTATTTATTTCAGTTATTAATGAGTCCACTGATCGACCACTCAGCTTCAACCACATCAGTCTGCCTCTGCAGATGCAAGCAACTAGGTCAGAGTTTTTGCCTTTGCTGGCCTAGGCTCTCCTTGAGGTGACTGGCTGAGCCTGAAGCCGCCTCAGAGCCCCCAGTGGCTCATCCAACAAAGGGACCGGGTCCCCAAAGGGCACAAAGCACATCTGCAGAGTTTGGCCACTGAAACCACCCACAGCCTGACAGCTAACACAATTCAGACTGTGAGAAACCACATGCCACGAGCTCCTCTTAGAAGATCGGGCTTACCCTGCCTGTCTGTGGGCCATGCACCAATCTGACACTTTCTAAGCAGTCAGACATTTCTAAAGGGCTCTGATAGCCAACTATGGAGTCACCATCCCCTCCCACAACCCAC
>VZTU01027880.1:21697-46915 GCA_013400835.1 Zapornia atra
GCTCTGGACACAGGACTCCAGCTGGGGCCTCCCAGGACAGAGCAGAGAGGGACAATCCCCTCCCTGTCCCTGCTGCCACCCCTCTGCTGATGGAGCCCAGGATCCCATTGGCCTTGTGAGCTGCCAGAGCCACTGCTGGCTCATGTTAAGTCTCTCATCCACCACAATCCCCAGGTCCTTCTCAGCAGGGCTGCTCTCCAGGAGCTCTTCTCCCAGTCTGTATCTGTGTCTGGGATTCTTCCGACCCAAGTGCAGCCCCTGTCCCTTGGCAGTGTTGAACCTCATCAGGTTCCCCTGTCCCATCTTTCCAGCCTGTCAAGGTCCCTCTGGATGGCTCCTTTCCTTCTAGGGTGTCACCCACACCACTCAGCTTGGTGCCATCTGCAAACTTGCTGAGGGTGCCCTCAATTCCATCATCGATGGAATGGGTGGCATTCATGAGAGGTGGCCCACACCTGACTCTAAGAACTCTTACTTGCCTTTTCTCCTTCCTTGACTGTTAGGAACAGACTTTTAAGTGTGGCAAAACTCTTTCTTCTTTCAGAGTGGAAGCCAATGCGCAAAGAAAGGTACACAGGAGCTCCAAGGAAAGGTGGGGGAAAAGTCCTCCAGCATAAGTGTCACATAAGCCTGTACATTTGTTTTAGACCTTGCTGTAGACCTTCTCTCTTAAGTCAAACAAAAGAGGCATGAAGAAGTTGGGCATGGGGCTGTGCCACCGATTTACACATCCTGGCCTGTCTGGAGACCAGCGTCTGTTCAGGCCATGCTCTCTGAGATCGGTCTGAGAGCCAGCATCCAAGACACAGCTCTGCTGCTGCCCAGCAAAGGGACTGCTAGCACACTGCACAACTCTGGCACCCAGGATGGTGTTCTTCACAGGGCTTTCCATTACCTTCTCTGCCCCAGCCAGATATGCTGATCTTGGGAATTTTCCTCATTGGATGAGACTGGCACTTAGACTTTGGCTTTTGTTAGGATGGGGAACAAAGCCCAGAGTCTTCCCTCATGTCTGTAAACCAGAGGAAGACTCTGGTCCTGTGCAGCCCTGTGCTTTCCAAGCTTTCTGCCCTGGGCATAATGCCTTTGGTGGCAACGGTGTCCCAGTCTCCAGACAACGCACTGAGAAGCCTTTCAAGTAGGTCAGTGTTGTAACCTTGTGGATTTTGTGAAATGAAGCAGGCTTCAGTAAACATTTACACTTTCCTGGCTATTCAGATTTAAAGAAAACAGCATCTCATAGGAATTAATCTCCACTTAATATGATTATCTACTTCTGCAAACACTAGCAAACATTAGAAGGTGGTTTCAAGTAGTATCACAGCATGGTTTCCCAAGGAAAAAGGGCTTGGGAGTGTCCTCCTCCCAGTTATTATGTCCAGCTAAGCAGGAGAGAAACATGGAAAGCTTGTCAAAGCTGGTGGGGACATGAGCTGAGGATATCCTTGTGATTGTGATGGAGGCACTCAGAGAGGGCTTGGAAGACATTGTGGGGACATGGTAAGGAACTGGCAAAAGTGGCATCTAAGGGACACTGAGCACATCTGCAAAGGAAGAGCTGGAACTGTTTGCTGTCACATATACTGCAAACAGCACAACCTAGGCAGGGTTGGGTTGTGGTGCAAGAGTGAGGCCCCCAGTTTGGTCAAGCTTCTTCCCTATCCTTCAGGTTTTATGAACCCTCTTTCTGCTTTATGAACCCAGCCTGTAGAGTACCCAAATGTGGAGCTGTACCACAGATGTGCTAAACCAGCCAGAACTGACATGTGAATTTCCTGGCAACAAGTAAGAACAAAAAGCCAGAAAAGGTTTGTGTGAACAGATTCTGATTCATGAGTAGATTTAAAGTCTGGAATTAGGCACCAAATCCAAAAAAGCATCCTGGTTTCCAGACACAGAGCCACTTACAGATGGCTTTAATGCTTGGTGCTTTCTTAGGCAGGGTTTCTAAAGCTAACTGCAACCAACCACAAATCTTTCACCAGAGGCATCAAAGCCACAGCTATCCCCAAGGGATTTCAAACCCCACCACAAATGGATTTCAGCTGCCTGCTTTCTCTGAAGAACTTGCTAAGATTTTGCCACCAAGGGATGGTCTTAGTGGATGCAGGACGATTCAGAACAAACTCGAAACCATCTGGCAGAAGTTTGCTTGCAGTGTGCTTGTCTCCATCACCAATGCACCATATATCCAAGAGGACTGTGGAGTCTCCAAGTGCTCTTGAGTGGCTGGAGAATTGTCTGAAATCTCCATTTGCTCCATGTTGGGGTTTTGGAGACCTTTGTGGGGGGGTTTCATTTTTACAGTGGGGACAAAGCGTGATAGTGTGGAAATGAATCCTGCAGATCCAGAGGGAGACAAGACAGTCTGGAGACAAGAAAGAGCCTGCAGGACAGAGCAGCTCTGCAGGCACTGAATAGACTAAAAGTGGGTCCACAAAGTAAAGTAAAAAATTCTAGAAAAAGTAAAACTACATCATGTGAAAATAAAAATCAATAACAAGCAATTGCTGTTAAACTACTGAGACTTTTCCTTGTCCCCTGGGACTAGAAGCCTGGGCACTTACTCTACAGTCATCTGAGATACTACATCAAAGGTGGTAAAGCCAGAACTGGCAAAGCTCTCCTTGTACTGGCTCATCTTGATGGCATCCAGCCATTCATCCACAGTGTTGAAGCTGGTATAATCCGGGATGGTGCGGTCAAGTAGGGGTAGGTTCATCCTGAAACACAGAAATGGGGATTGAGCAGAACAAACAGTGGCAAGCACATGCACTTCTGCACCCTCCATCAGCTGGAGGGACCTGGACTGGCATCATTCACAGTGCCTGCACTGCACCATGTTAAGCAGTAGCCCCCAGAAAGCACTCTATTCGACTGAAGGAAGGACTGTGTAGAGCATCAGAGAAGTCTTTCTGGATCAGTTCACACAGGAGACGTGGGAGCCATCAACGATGATGGTATGCAGCTCTACAATCCTGGCTGAACAGAGGGAGAAAGTACAATCTGGTAATGGGGCCAGTGTTTTCCACAATTTGGTATATCCCTACCCTGTCCTAGGAAACATCATCTGCCTCACAAGGCTTGATTTGCCTCCATTGCATGTGAGATTGGATGACCAAAGCAACAACACCCAGCCAGCAACCACAGGTACATGAAAACAAGATGGTCCCCTAACTGTGCAGACCTGACCAAGGAGAGGAACCACACTGACCTGGACATCTTTTAATGCCCTTCCTATAAAAGACCAAACAACACAAGCCAAGCCACCTCGAAAATAGCTAGCCTAGAGAGACACAAGGACACAAAGGACAGAAGATCTGCAAACAGAAGCCAAAGGACAAGTGAAAGACATAGAGACACATACCCAGAAGACAGAGGTGCCATGGCTTTCAGGCTGTTAGGGTTTCGGATCATTTTATCTAAGGTGTTGACAATTTGCCCAAATTTGGGTCTGTGGTTTCGATCCTTCTGCCAACAGTCAAGCATCAGCTGGTGCAGGGCATGTGGACAATCCATAGGTGGTGGCAGCCGATAGTCCTGCTCAATAGCATTTATCACCTGCAAGAGGAGAAAAAGAGATCAATACCAAGGCAGTACAATGCCTTTAACTCACAATGTTCCTTTTCTTGGATCTTCAGGGCATGGCCAACCATCCTGCAGTGGGGCTGCTTTGCCTACGTTTGCTGCTGCCTATCATATCAGCAATGCACTACTCTGAGGCTGAACCCTTTGCATGTCATCCTCTCATCATGTAAGGCCAACCCAGTCTTGCTTTGCTGACTCCTTGTGATGAGTCATGCCCATCAATCTCCTCATCTGGGAAAAGACAGCATCCCTGCTACCTTGACAAGGATGTGTGAGCCCACAGCTCCAGGTATGGGTAAGGAGAGTCAGACAGAAGGGTTTGTGTTTTATGGACAAGCACACAGCACAGTGCAACACCTCTACCTGGAGGAGAACATCCCTTCCAGTGAAGGCTCTGCTCACGACTCACAGACAGGAGAAGACACCTCTCTGTTTTCATAGAGTCACAGAAGGGTTTGGATTGGAAGAGTCCTCAGAGCCCCACCAGTGCCACCACCTCCCATGGGCAGGGACACCCTCCACTAGTCCAGGTTGCCCAAAGCCCCATCCAACCTGGCCTTGAATCCTGCCAGGGATCCAGGGGCAGCCAGAGCTTCTCTGGGCACCCTGTGTCAGGGCCTCCCCACCCTCACATGTAAGAATTTTTTTCCTTGGATCTAATCTAAATCTCCACTGTTTTAGTTTAAAGCCATTCATTGCCCACATCCCTGGGGGGTTATTTTAGGTCCAGTTCTGTTTAATATTTTCATAAATGACCTGGACACAGAACTAGAAGGTGTCTTAACTAAATCTGCAGATGTCACCAAGTTGGGAGGAACTGTTGACTCCCCTGAGGGTGGAGAAGCCTTGCAGAGGGACCTGGACAGATCAGAGAGCTGGGCAACCCCCAACAGCATGAAGTTTAACAAGGGAAAGTGCCAAATTCTGTATCTGGGAAGGGGAACCCTGGCTACATACCCAGACTGGGGGATCAGATGCTGGAGGCTGGTGATGCTGAGAGGAATTTGGGGGTCTTGGTCGACAGCAAGTTACCCATGAGCCAGCCGTGTGCCCAGGCAGCCAGGAGGGACAACCATATCCTGGGGGGCATCCAGCATGGCACGGCCAGGCCAGGGAGGGCATTGTCCTGCTCTACACTGTGCTGGGGCGGCCTCACCACCAGTCCTGGGGGCAGCTTTGGGCACCAGAGGACAAGAGGGACACAAACTACCAGAGAGTGTCCAGAGGAGGCAACAAGGATGGGGAAGGGTCTGGAGGGGAAGTTGTACGAGGAGAGGCTGAAATCCCTGGGTTTGTTCAGCCTGGAGAAGAGGAGGCTGAGGGGAGACTCATCATGGTCTGTGGCTTCCTGAGGAGGGGCAGCAAAGGGGCAGGAGCCAATCTCCTCTTTGGGGACCAGTGAAAGAACCCAAGGGAATGGTATTAAGTTATGGGGAAGTTTAGGTTGTATATTGGGAAGAGGTTCTGTACAGAGAGGGTGGTTGGGCACTGGCACAGGCTCCCCAGGGAAGGGGTCACAGCCCTGAGCTGGACTGAGGACAAGAAGCATTTGGATGATGCCCTCAGCCCCATGCTCTGGCTTGGCTGGGCCTGTGTGGAGCCAGGAGCTGGACTCAGTGTTTCCTAAGGGTTCCTTCCAACTCAGTTTCAACTCAGTATATTCTACTATTCTATGATTCTATCACTGCCCTTGTAAACAGCCCCTCTCCAGACTTCTTACAGGCCCCTTCAGGTACCAGTAGTGCTTTAAGGTCTCCCTGGACCCTCTTCTTTCCTCCAGTGGTGCTTTCTACTCCTGCCAATAACCCAGCCCTTCCAGGTGTCTGTCCTGCCATGAGACAGGACTGGGTGTGCTGAGCCAGCAGGAACAGCTGCATCTCCCCACAGTCCTGTTTACGTGCAAACAGAAGCACACAATGGGAAGGGGTTGGTCCAGTCTTTAAAGGTCCCTTCCAACCTAAGCCATTCTGTGCCTCTGTAACTGGCTTTTCATGAAGATCCACCAGCTGCTCCAGGAGCTCTCAGGTCAGTGGCAGCATTCTGTTTTCCACCCTGCTGCTCCCTTTCCTCCAGAGCATCTTCTAACATTGCTGAGGGTGCTCACATCAACCCTGCCCTACAGCAGTACAACAGGACCAGAACAAAACCCAGTTACCCCATTTAGGGGGATGAGCTGCTGGAGAGGAGCTCTGTGGAGAAGGACCTGGGGGTGCTGGTGGGTGACAAGGTGGCCATGAGCCAGCAGTGTGCCCTGGGGCTGAGAGAGACAATGGGATCCTGGGGGCATCAGGAGGAGTGTGGGCAGCAGGTCACAGGAGGGGCTCCTCCCCCTCTGCTCTGCCCTGGTCAGGCCTCACCTGGAGTGTTGTGTCCAGTGCTGGGCTCCCTGGGATCAAACAGCCAGGGATCTCCTGGAGAGAGTCCAGAGGAGCTACGGAGATGCTGAAGGGCCTGGAGCATCTCCCCTGGGAGGAAAGGCTGAGGGAGCTGGGGCTGTTCAGCCTGGAGAGAAGAAGACTCAGGGGGGACCTGATTAATGGTTATCAATATCTGAAGGATGGGATGCAGGGGGAATGGGCAGCCCCTTCTCAGTGTCTGTGGGGACAGGACAAGGGGCAGTGGCTGCAAGTCAGAGCAGAGGAAGTTCCACAGCAACCTGGGGCAGAACTTTTCCCCAGTGAGGGTGCCAGAGCCCTGGGACAGGCTGCCCAGGGGGTGTGGAGTCTCCATCTCTGGAGAGATTCCAGCCCCGTCTGGACGCCGCCCTGTGCAATATGAGCTGGGGAGCTGCTTTGGCAGGGGGTTGCACCCCAGGAGCTCTCCAGGGCCCTTCCCACCCCTGGGATCCTGTGACTCTGTGATTCTAAGATTCTATGATTTCTTCTTCCAAAAACGTTGACTTTGGACACCCCTCCCAGAACAGAGAAGGCTTGGCCACAGGCTGAGCCTAGCTGTAGCCATGCTTTGGCCTTGCAATGCTCCCAGTTTCAGTGCTCCTTGTTTCTTAACAACTCACATCTTGATTGGTCATATCCCAGTAAGGCCGCTCGCCGTAGGACATCACTTCCCACATGACTATTCCATAGCTCCACACATCACTGGCTGAGGTGAACTTCCGGTACTGAATGGCCTCAGGTGCTGTCCACCGTATTGGGATCTTCCCACCCTGCAGGGAAATGAAAGAGGATAGCAACAGAAAGAGCAGGAGCAACTGGGAAAGGGGAGTGTCCAAAATATTCACCTCTAATATGCTGGTAAAATACTTGAAGGAGGGGACCACAGGACAATCCCAACACTGCATTGGGGTGGCTGTGGCTTGTCTAGCCAAGTCTGGGAAACCTTCAAGGATAACAATTCCACCACCCCCCAAGCCTTGGTGACCTGTCCAAGGGCTGCACCGACCCCCTGGGGAGCAAGCTTTTGCTGTTATCCACCATGAAGCTCCCAAGGCATGGTTTTGTCTATTGCCCTATATTCTTTCATCTGATGCCACCACAAAGAGTTTGGGTCTTCTCCACAACTGCCCTTTACGTACTGCAGGTCACTGACAGGTGTCCCCTCAGGCTCCTCTTCACCGTATTAAGCAAGTCCAGCTCCTTCCACCTGCCTGCTGCTATAGCAATCTTCAGCAATGATTCTATGATCTAATGATGCTTTGCCCAGCATGCATCCACACTTGAGTTAGTCATTCTGGGGCTGAGTCCATGATGTGACATGGAAAAGTATCATGACCTCCTGGAGAGAAGGTGGCATGACTGGACAGTGATGGTAAGACACCCTGAGACTTGCTGCAGTACAACAGATCTGTCAGGGCAGCATCTCAGAGGACCCCCCAGCAGGACCACACTCCTGGGATCTCATACCCACAAGAAGGAGTCCAGTGAGCCATTCTCCATGAACTCAGTAATGATCATGACTGGTGAACTCTTGGTCACCACCCCCTCCAGGTGGATGACGTTGGGGTGGTCAAACTGCCCCATGATGCTGGCTTCGCTCAGGAAGTCCCATCTCTGCTAGGGGGATATAAAGCATCATCCCAAGTAAGAGCTCTACAAGGGACACATATCCACTTGCAGACACATTTAGAAGGTGGCTGTTAACCACAGGAATGACTGTGGGGCCATCAACAACCACTGGACAACTGACAGGACCTTGCAAGAGAAGATCTTCCTTGGATCGTTTCATTTCCTTTCCCATCTCTGTTCCCATTGTTGGAACCCTTGAAAAAGTGCTCCCCATGGGAAGGGGGGAGGGGAATCCCCCCCTTTTCCTCTCTCTCCCTGACTCCTTCCTTCCCCACCCATCCTTTCCCACTGGAAGCAGAGCTTTACCAGTGCACTGGTGTAGGTGGGATCAGAGGTGTCGTCCTCCAGGAAGCGGGAGAGGCCGAAGTCAGAGACTTTGCAGACCAGGTTGCTGTTCACCAGGATGTTGCGGGCAGCCAGGTCCCGGTGCACGTAGTTCATGTCTGCCAGGTACTTCATGCCCGCGGCGATGCCCCGCAGCATGCCCACCAGCTGGATCACCGTGAACTGCCCGTCGTTTTGCTGAGGGGAACAGAGGGAAGGAGCTCACTTGAGAGGAGAAAACCCCCTGCTCACCAAGGTCAGGCAAGCAGGTAGCGGCTGCTGCCTATGCTGCATGTCAAGACACAGCCACGCCACACGTTCCCTCTCAAAGCAAGAGGGTAAAGGAGAGCTCACAGGGGCTGGAGGTCACCCTCACCCACCCCATGGGCATCGCCACGGTGGCTGCTGTCATCTAAAGGCACTAGATGTGTTGCACACCTTGCACAGGATGGTTCAGGAGGGGCAATCTATTCCTACTAAGCAGGATACTTCCCTTCAACACAGAGAATCACACTCAGACCTAATAGCAGGCAGAGCAGCTGGAGGTGCAGTCCTGCTGTGTTGAAGCTACAACAGACTGTCTCTCCATGTTGACAAAGCCAGAGACTGTAAATGCATCTGTGGGCATGTGTGCAGAGAGGCACAGCCTTTTACTGCATACATAACAGATGACAGCCTTGGGTCCACCTCTGGTCTTGAGACATGGGCCTCTGGACAAGGCAGCAGATGTCCCAGTAGCCCAGGACACTGGGGAGTAAAGTACACTGCTACACTGGCACAGGGAAGGGAACCTCTCCTGCAGTCCTCCTCTGGCCCAACATGCTCCTTCCTGGGATCTCATACCCGCAAGAAGGAGTCCAGTGAGCCATTCTCCATGAACTCAGTAATGATCATGACTGGTGAACTCTTGGTCACCACCCCCTCCAGGTGGATGACGTTGGGGTGGTCAAACTGCCCCATGATGCTGGCTTCGCTCAGGAAGTCCCGTCTCTGCTTCTCCGTGTAACCAGACTTCAGGGTCTTGATGGCCACAAAGATCTCTCTTTTGCCAGGAAGCTTGAGATGCCCACTGCACACCTCACCAAACTCTCCTGTGAACAGAAGGAAGCAGGTAGGGCTTGTCAGTCTTCCACCTCTGCCTTTCTCCACAGGGACCCTGCTCCCATGGGCTCCGGCCATGTCTGCCCCGCGCACCCGCACCGTGCATACCATGCTTCCTACCTCACTCCACAGCAATGACCTCCCTTCAGTGGCCTCATCACTGGACACTAGATGCACATGGGAGTTCCTTGTCTACAGCACTGGATGTACTGTTTCCTCCAGCACTGGAATACCTTGCCCCTGCTAGCCCAGGCTGGGGCTATGTGGAGGACCTCACTGACACCAGTCTTCCCAGTACACATCAGGCTAGATTCTCACCAAAGACCAAAACCACAAAGGAAACTGTGCTGCTGAGGAGCATTCACAATTCACCTACCTGCCCCAATCACCTGCTCGATTTTGACACAAGAGATATCAATTTCTTTTGCAAATTCCCTGACAGCCTCATTGGGATCTTCATAGGTGAAGGGATCAATATAGATCTTCATCCCTGGAGTCACTGCACAAAGGTGAGGGAGAGAGTCAGACAGATGCAAATGGAACCACTAATGGCATCAATACCAAAATAAAATGAGGCCAGAAAGACCTCACTAAGTCACATAATCAAGAGCATGAAGCAGGCACAGCAAAGTGATCTGAGAAAGAACGTGCAGAGCCATCTCTGTACATGACTATTAAAAGGGGATTCTAAGGTGTATTGCCCAGCACATCGCTGGGACAGTGGAGGGTAACGTCATGAGCTGACCAGAGAGCCATCCTTCCTCTGCAGCAGGATGTGGCTTTAGCAAATCCAGAGGAAAAGCAGAAGTGTTTGCTCTCAGGAGATGGTGGATAAGCACACCAACGTCACACCAGAGTCATCAGCTTTTTAGAAGGGTAGACAATGGCAGGACAAGGGGGATGGAGTGAAGCTGAAGGAAGGTTTAGACTGGATATTAGGGGGAAGTTCTTTCCAGAGGGAGTGGTGAGGGGCTGGAACAGGCTGCCCAGAGAGGGGGTGGGTGCCCCATCCCTGGGGGTGTTCAAGGCCAGGTTGGATGGGGCCCTGGGCAACCTTGTGTAGCTCCAGGCCTGGAGGTTGGTGTCCCTGCCTGTGGCAGGGGGTTGGAGCTCTGTGACCCTTGGGGTCCCTTCCAACCCAGACCAGGCTGGGATTCTGTGATTCTATGATCATGCTGCAACACTGCAAGGGGACCATTTATAGAAACTGCAGCTCTGCATTGTGCTCTTACACCATCCCATCAGAGGTATGGGAACATGAAGAGGAGACTTGGGCTCAGGACTCAAGAAAGCAGATAGTCAAGGTCTGCCTTGGAATGTAAACTGAGGCACATGTTGCTCTTGTTTCTCTACATGGTGTTCTACAGAGGAGGCAGCTCCAAGTGCTTGGCACTACTAACACAGCCACTAAGCCAGGCTGACTCCTCCCCAGGAGCCTGTAACCCTTGCAGGGGCAGCGCAAGCAGGACGCAGTCCACTTTGTGCCCTGTTCTCCTGACAGGTAGCCCTGCCTGAGCCTGGATTCCCTTGTGGTAGTTTCAACATGATCAAGACAAGCTGTAGGGGAGACTGGGGACAATGCAACAGCCCAACTCCTCCTGCTAGGCTGTGCTTATGTGAAAGGCCATGGCCATGGCACCTGGTGAGGTTGGACTGCTGATGCCACATTGCATGTCCTACATCATGGGACAGGTCTCACCTGCAGTCCTGCTGTTTTCCCCCTTCTATACTTCTTTTTCTGGCCTCTGGCTTGCCCCAAAACTGGGGGTACTTGGACAGCAAAACTCACAAGTCACTAGATCAGGAGCCCAAGACAGAGCCAGAGGCACGAGTCCCAGTTCCACATGCAGCAAGCTGGTAGGATTCAGGGACTTGCTGCAACGCTTCCAGGGCTTGCAAGTTCCCTGCTAACCACAAACTGTAGCCTTTCCACAGCAATTGCTGCTGGGGAGCCGAGCAGGGACTGTGCCTTGGACTGGAGTCTTGAGTGAGGATGTGGCTAAAAGGCCATTACCAGTTCATCTGCTTCCAGTGGCATGGAGCCTGTCCCAACAATCGTAAAGGCACAGCTAGTAATGCCACCCCAGCCTGAAGCTGTCATGTTATGCACCAGACCCCAGGAGGAAGTGTGAAAGTATGTTTACATGTGCAGCAGGGACTGACAAACAACTGAGAGCTGCATTTGCATAATCCTTCTGGAAGAGTGTCATTCTGCCTGGGAGGCTGGAGCGCTGCAGCCAGCACGCTGCTGCGCTGGCACCGAGCTGCAGCTCATTTGGGAAATGCAACCCAGATAAATGCAGAAGCAGTGAGTGAGTCCTGTGCTGAAACACTGCTGATGTTCTCCATTTTTGGAACAATGCCCTGTTCTGTCCAGGAACAAGGTACAGCCAGGACAGAAACCCTGCAGCTGCGAGTGTAGCACAAGGTACATCACACTTGAGAGTCGAACTGAGCAGGATTCCAGCAACAGGTCTCTAGGGAGGGTGGAGAAAGGCATTGCAGGGGCCATGCAGCCAGGCATTGTGAGGGGAAGGAGGAGGAACTGGGGTGAGGCAGGGTGTGCAGGAGGTCCTGAGCAGGAAGGTGAGGGAGCAGACGCTGGAGCAATACTCAGGGGTGTTGGAAGAGGGAGGCTACAAGAGAAGGCGAGCTATGTATTGTATTATATACCCATAGACATACAGGTCCATCTCACAGCTACTGTGATTCTGGAGGCACTGGGATGGGCTTTGGGAAAGGCAGCACAAGGGATGGGGGTTCTGGCAGAACAGCCACACTCTGCAGGCGGTGGGTTGGTGGGGAAAGGACTCTGCATCCTGCCCACAAGCTGGGCAGAGTTCAGGGCAGACAGACAGGGTGCAGAGGCAGAAGAGAGCGAGGTCACAGGGGCACATCAGGGATGTGTGTTGGGTCTCACAGAGCGCTGCACAGCACACACAGGTGTCCCCTGCATGGCTGGCACCCGACAGCAGCAGGTATGCAGAGCACAAGCTCTGTGAGGCAGGGCAGGGACCCGAATCATGAGGGGACTGGTGGGGGATCTCAACAACACAGGGGTCCTCCTGCCCACACACGAACACGCCTGCGCCCCACCCCCACACACCACAAGGAATGAGTGAACAGGAACACAAACCGAAAAGAGAGCGGACCCCCAGGGCTGGCGGGGGCCCGCGGTACGTACTGTGGCCACTGGTATAGTGCTGCAGCTTGTCGGTGTACTCAGAGTCAGCACGCTCAAAGCCCCGTCTTCTGGAAAGAAAGGGAGTCCTGAGCACCAGCACGGGCCTCTCAGAGACACTGCAGGGGCACCTCGGTCCTCTTCACCTTCCCTCCCCCATCCCCGCCACCCTCTGTCTCCAGCTGTCACCCCCTTCCCCAGCCCCAGCCCCAGGCTGTCTGCTCAGACTGATCTACCTGTTGCACACGATGATGATGACGACGACAGCGATGAGGAACACCAGTCCCGCTGCGGAGGAGCCGATGATGAGCGGCAGCTTCTCCTGCACACTGGTCTGGTACTCAGCTGGCATGCAAAGAAGAGGGAGTGGGTTACTGTGGCACAGGATGGGTCTACACTGACAAGCCCATCAAGGTCAGGGCACAGCCCTGAACACTACCCACATCTGCAAGGCTGTTGTAACAAGCTTCCTGGCATCGTTTTGGTCCAGGAAAACTAGGGTTGTTCCAGGCATGGCTCAGCTTGGCCATGGCAAAGGATGTACCCTAACAGGAAGGCTGGATGGAGCTATCCCTTTTGGGTGGGAAAGTTTAATCCTGTGCATGCATGCTGTGCCTTGTTCCTTGGCCTTGGGGCCAGAAAACTGGCTTGACCTGTTCTATCTAGCAGCACAAATTTAGAAAATAAAGACCTGGGTCTGCATCTGTCACACAGCTATGCACATGAAAATCATACATTTAATCTCCTCTAAATCCAACTGAGCAGGCACATCCCCATGCCAGAAAAGCCCAGCAGAAATTGGCCTGGATTATATGGTTCCCCCCATGGACCACCTAGCACCCACAGCTCTCTCCAGCTCATGCCAGGTTGAATCAGTAAATACACATGGCTTGTCAATACACCCTTAGGGGCCTGGAGCATCTCCCCTATGAGGACAGGCTGAGTAAGTTGGGACTCTTCAGCCTTGAGAAGACCGAGGGGGGATCTAATTAAAGTCTATGATTATCTTAAGCAGGGGATGCAGGGGGAATCAGCCAGCCCCTTCTCAGTGTCTGTGGGGACAGGACAAGGGGCAATGGCTGTAAGCTGGAGCATAGGAAGTTCCACAGCAACATGGGGAAGAACTTTTTCACAGTGAGGGTGACAGAGCACTGGAATAGGCTGCCCAGGGAGGTGGTGGAGTCTCCTTCTCTGGAGATATTCAAGACCTGTCTGGACACCTATCTGAGTGATATGTCCTGGGGAGCTGCTTTGGCAGGGGGGTTGGACCCGATGATCTCTTGAGGTCCCTTCCAACCCCTACGATTCTATGATTCTAACAGCAAGGGAACCAGCACTGCTGCCCATGCAGCTCCATGTGTCCAAGTCTATGCAGACCCCGTGTCACCTGTGTGCAGAAGCAGCTGCAGACTCACCTTCAGTCATGGTCTGGAAATACATCTTGCCGCTATACCGGCCATACCCAGCCACAGTCCGTGCCCGCACCTGGAAGACGTAGATGGTGCCAGCTTTAAGGTTCTGCACTGCCACAGTGTTGGTAGGGCTCTTCACTGTTGTTGAATTCAACTCGCTCAGATCCTGGCAAGAAAACACAAAGCCAGCATCAGAAAGATGAGCCCCGAGTCAGGCACGGCGACTCTAGAGGGAGAGAGTGCAGGGGACCATGGCAGCGTGAGGGGGAAGAACCACTGTGGGGAGACATGGCATTCCTCCAAGACTGCCTTCCAGGAGGGAGACACACAAACAGGGATGGGAGTATGGACACCTCTGGGCTCCATCACCTCTCAGGAAAGTCCCTGAGGAAGCTATTAGCTACAAAACCTCAGGCTGCTTCTCCAAGCTCAGTGGAGATGGGAACTGCTTCTCTTCTCTGTGCCCACTTCCTCTTGGCATGATCCTCCTACCTCACACCACCTCCTGTGCCTGATCCAGACCCAGAACTCTCTCAATTTCCTTTTCTCCATCTCCCTTGGCCTGTGCTGAAGGTATAGCTCACCTGAACACAGGGCTTTGGATGTCAGGAGAGGTACTGCTACCATTCCCCTGCCTAGGCCCTGCTTTCCCCAGGGACCATGGCCAGGTTCTCAAAGCTGAGGAACATAAGACCATATGTAAAAAATGAATATTTAAATGAATATTTAAGAAACAGCATATTTTTAAAAGGCTACTTCCAAATTTTTGTGTCCTGCCTTCTCTGCAATTCTTCTAGCTGAGGACTTGAATTTGTGTAGGCAATTGGTCCATCACTGCCCTTAATAACTATGCCCTTAATAACTATGCCCTTAATAATTATGCCCTTAGCTGAGCATCCAGAAGCACGACTGGATGGGCCAGGATCTCCTTCTGCTAGCCACAGTACAAGAGAACAGACAGTTCCTGTCATCCCCCCACCAGGGACATGGCAAAACAGGGTAGGATAAGGGATGGTACTGAATGTGGTGCTTCTCCTGAGGGCCAGATGCCTGGCAGCCATGCAGTCCTGCAAGTCAGTGCAGAGCAGTGGTAGATGCAAACATAAAAGGAGGCACAGGAGCAAATTCCTGAATCAAATTTCTGCAGTTCCATTGAAAGTGCTCATCTTTTCTGAGGGAACCTCTGGGCTGGCTGGACAGGCTGCCCTGGCAGGAGTGCTGCTTGGAACAGATCAGCAGCTGACAGCTCAGAATCTGAGCTGGCAGATTGACAAGTGAGTCCCTAAGATCTGCTAACTTCAAATCACTGCAAAGGGCTCAGCAAGTTCAAGAACTCTCAGCCTGCACAGACACACCAGCGAGGTGAGATCCCAGAATCCCAGAATGCCAGGGGTTGGAAGGGCCCTGGAGAGCTCCTGGGGTGCAACCCCCTGCCAAAGCAGCTCCCCAGCTCATATTGCACAGGGCGGCGTCCAGACGGGGCTGGAATCTCTCCAGAGATGGAGACTCCACACCCCCTGGGCAGCCTGTCCCAGGGCTCTGGCACCCTCACTGGGGAAAAGTTCTGCCCCAGGTTGCTGTGGAACTTCCTCTGCTCTGACTTGCAGCCATTGCCCCTTGTCCTGTCCCCACAGACACTGAGAAGGGGCTGCCCATTCCCCCTGCATCCCATCCTTCAGATATTGANTGGACACAACACTCCAGGTGGGGCCTGACCAGGGCAGAGCAGAGGGGGAGGATCCCCTCCTGTGACCTGCTGCCCACACTCCTCCTGATGCCCCCAGGATCCCATTGTCTCTCTCAGCCCCAGGGCACACTGCTGGCTCATGGCCACCCTGTCCCCCACCAGCACCCCCAGGTCCTTCTCCACAGAGCTCCTCTCCAGCAGGTCCCCCCCAGCCTGTCCTGATCCCAGCAGTTATCCCTTCCCAGGTGCCAGACTCTCCACTTGCTCTTGTTGAACCCCATCTGGTCTCTCCCTGCCCAGCTCTCCAGCCTGCCCAGGTCTCTCTGGATGGCAGCGCAGTGTCCTGCCTGGCAGCCACCCCTCCCAGCTCTGGATCATCAGCACTGGCTGAGGGTGGGTGCTGTTCCCTCACCAAGGTCGTCAATGAAGATATTGAACAGGACTCCACTGACAGGACCCTCTGCACAGCCAGAAGCTGTGTTACCAGCAGCATTAGAGGCCCACAACAGTCACTGACTGTGGGGGTCCATACAGCAGACCATGGTGAACCCATGTTCTCCTCATTTTCCTGGGAAAGCCCAGTGCTTTCCCCATTAGCCATGGTGCCAGGGCAGAACTGCAAGTGCACTGGATAGATTATACTCATGACCTGGGTTTGTGTAGACTATTTGCCTCACAGCTGCAAAGCATCTGAAAGGCAACATTCATGGAGTTAATTGCTCCTTGGTTTAGGCTTTTGATGGAGCAGTGCTCTGGTGTAAGAGAGTGGTCTGGCAGGAATGTGTTTCTCTAAGTGTGCAGTCAAACTTGGAGGCTTGGAAATGCTGATGGCTCATCATTGTTCAGGGTAATGCAGAGAAGCTCTGCAAATGCCTGGGAGACCTCTACTATTCACAGCACTCAGGAACAGTCTTCTCTTCTCAAATCTACACTGTTAAGTTTTATCCATCTGGACCTGGAGCTGAAGATGCCTGGATGTCACTGGGGTGTCTGGGAATTAGACTAATGACAATGAAAAGCTCAAGTACAGACACACAGAGAAGAAAGATCAAGACAATGTGAGCACACAGAAAACTGATTGCCTCATTTGTCTGATCAGGCCTCAGCACTCCCTTGGACCTTTCCCAGGCAGGCTAGGAGAGAAATAGGTCAGGAAATATTTGCAGTTTGAGTGCTCAAGGGCTTGGCTAAGTCCTCCCAAGCCCTTGGATGGCACTAACAACACAGTTGTTTTAAAATAATTTGCCCAGCTGTTTGAGGGAACCTCATCCCTGCTCCTGGAGGACTTGAGATGGAGTGCACTGGGCATATTGACCTGATGGTTTATAGCCCAGGAAACTGATCTCTGTCTGTCTCAGAAAGGCATTCTCATGCTGGTACTCTCCTTTAATTCCAGACCAGAAGGAAAGAGCATTTACACCTCTCCACCTTCCCTCATCAGACCTATTCCTTCCCCTTGGCACACTGCTCTGCCATCACCTCTCCAGTGATTAACTGTAAACACTTCTCCCCTTTCCCCTGTCTGTGCTTCTTCAGCAGGTCAAGGGCATCCCAGGTGCTCTAAAGCCAAATCCCTTTCTCCCAGGTTGGTTTTGGCAGGGCTTTGGTGGGGATTGCTGGGGTTTTTCCCCCTTTTCCAGCTGTTTATTTTGGTTTGTATTTGGAAACCCTAATGCAAAATAACACCCTTCCTCTTTCCTTGTGGGGCTGATTTTGAGCCCTCACCTGGTTCCCCTTCCTGTGAGCCAAATTCAAGCTGCAAACAGGAGTCTGATCAACAGGAGTTCCTGGACACAGGGAGAGCCTGGGAATGCTCCACAGGTTTGCAAAAATGGTTTCTGAAAAGTCAGGTTCCATCAGCCAAAAAAAGGGGAAAAAAAGCCAAAAAAAAAATGTCAACTGACTTAATTTGGCAGAGAGACAGACAGACAGCTCCTGTGGGCATGTGCAGACAGACAGCTCCTCTGGGCATGTGCAGACAGACAGCTCCTGTGGGCACAGCAGTGATGTGCTGTGGCTCCTCGAACAAGCAGAGCCATGTGTGCAGGGCTTTGGGCCAAACCATCACACACATGTGAATCCCCCCCCCATGGGATCAAGAGGTACCTTAGGGGGGATGCTCAGACATGGCAACAGGGTCCTGCCAGCCACATTAGGGGTGGATCTGTGCAGTCCACAGCTCCCAGACTCTCATGGGGAGTACCAGCTGTGGAGAGATCTCAAGAGCATTTGCTGTCCCAGCCAGGTATCTTATCAAGTGTGTTGTGCTCAGAGGGTCTGGATGCCTCCCACAGGAAGCCGAAGCCCTGCAGAGAAGCAGTGTGGACCTTGGGCAGGGACTGGCACTGCAGGAAAGCTACCACAGGGCTCCCTGCAAAGGTTTCCTCTTCATCTTCTTGATCTCACCATTTTCCCCAGACAGATCCCCTCTAAAGGTGTGGGCAGCATGAGGGGAAGGGGCATCCCAGGTCTCACTGTGTCCTGGTGACAGGTAGGCAGCAGGTTTGGCCAGAGGCTTGGGGATGCTGGTGTCCAACGCTGAAGGCTGGAGACCAGGAAAGTCCCCTGAGCCAGCCCAGGAGCAGTGCTTCCAGACATCCTTGGTATGAGCCTTGGTGATGTCCAGTTCTGTGGTGGGGCTCCTACCAGAAGCTCCTGGGCACCATGAAAGCTACAGTCAGCTACAGCTCTGCTTCCACCTCCACCACCAGCTGCCACAGGTTGCCTCTCCCCCAGCCAAGCCTTGTCCTGCTGTCAGCACTGACTGGTTGGAGACATCCTGGGCCTCCTAAAACGTTGGCACTGGTGCCTGAGCTGGGCACCAGGGATGGGCTGAATGTCTTTAAGTAATTCCTAAATGGGTAACTTACAGCACAACCTAACACCAATCACTGTGCATCACAAGAAGAGCTGATCATGCTTTGCAGGACGTCCAGTGCAGTGGGTCTCCAGCTCCCATGTGAATTTGGCAATGCTGGCCAGATACTACTACAGCCTTTCTAAATGAAAACCCCACTCACTTGTTTGACCAGGACAAACATTGCCAGGTGCCTCTTGGAGGCAAAAAAGAAATGCAGGAGGGACAGGAGCAGAGTGAGCAGAGACATCACTCAGTGCCTGCACAGGATCTGCACTGGTTTGGTCTAACTACATGTGAAAGCAGCTCCTGGAGGGAGCTTATAGCAGGAGGGGAATCAGCTTGTTCAAGGGCAGAGACCGGCAGGACAAGGGGGCTGGAGTGAAGCTGGAGGAGGGAAGGGGGAGAGGAGAGACTGGGGGGAAGTTCTTTGCAGAGAGAGTGGGGAGGGGCTGGAACAGGCTGCCCAGAGAGGGGGTGGGTGCCCCATCCCTGGGGGTGTTCAAGGCCAGGTTGGCTGGGGCCCTGGGCAACCTTGTGTAGCTCCAGGCCTGGAGGTTGGTGGCCCTGCCTGTGGCAGGGGGTTGGAGCTCTGTGACCCCTGGGGTCCCTTCCAGCCCAGACCATTCTATGATTCTATGATCATGTTGCCTCCATAAAGGCTATTGTAATAGTATCTAATAACAGCAGTGTTATAAAGGATCTGTGACATGGAGATGAACATCTACCTTTCTTTCAGGGATCAGGAGCAGCTTCTTCCTGGCAACACTAAATCCCACCCTTTAAAATTTAGTTTAAGTCTTTATATAGAAGAGAATCCATTTGAAATGAAGAGCCAGACACTTCTCATACAAGCTGCCTATGCTGCTGTTCCTCCACCAGAGCTGTTTCCATGCTAATAAAATACCATTTTCTACTGGGGGGAAAAAAATCCCTCTCAAACCAGCTTAACCAGCTGCAGAGATATCTTCTGAGCATTCAGAAGCACATGGGACAGTTTGCAATGAAGCATTTTGGAAGAGAAGCACCTCTGTACAGACCAGCAACCAAGTGAAAACACATGGGGATGTGTTGTGCACCCCATCCAAACTGGAGCACTGATGGGCAGCAGGGGAAGAGCCCAGCACATCCCAAACTCTGCACTTTGGGGCTGTTCCCCCTCTGCTCTGCCCTGGGCAGGCCCCACCTGGAGTGGTGTGTCCAGTGCTGGGCTCCCTGGGATCAAACAGCCAGGGATCTCCTGGAGAGAGTCCAGAGGAGCTACGGAGATGCTGAAGGGCCTGGAGCATCTCCCCTGTGAGGACAGGCTGAGGGAGCTGGGGCTGTTCAGCCTGGAGAGAAGAAGACTCAGGGGGGACCTGATTAATGGTTATCAATATCTGAAGGGTGGGATGCAGGGGGAATGGGCAGCCCCTTCTCAGTGTCTGTGGGGACAGGACAAGGGGCAATGGCTGCAAGTCAGAGCAGAAGAAGTTCCACAGCAACCTGGGGCAGAACTTTTCCCCAGTGAGGGTGCCAGAGCCCTGGGACAGGCTGCCCAGGGGGTGTGGAGTCTCCATCTCTGGAGAGATTCCAGCCCCGTCTGGACGCCGCCCTGTGCAATATGAGCTGGGGAGCTGCTTTGGCAGGGGGTTGCACCCCAGGAGCTCTCCAGGGCCCTTCCAGCCCCTGGGATTCTGGGATTCTGGGATTCTATGGTTCCCAGGCACCACGTAACTGGCTTTTGATCGCAGAGCTGAGCACTGCAGTGGCTGGGCTATCATGAGACAGCTCTGCCAAGCAGGCAGGGGAGGATATAGTGCCACTGCCTTGTTGAGAATTCAGACAGCCCTTGACTGACCAGCTGAAGCATTTGAAGACCTTGGCTTGACTGCTGATGGATCAGACATTGAGTGTGCAACAAATCCACTGCCACTGGCCAGGCCCTGCCTCCAGCTCTTGGTTATTCTACTCCTTTCTTAGTATGGTCTGAAATCCTCTGAGGTTTGCTTGCTTTTGACCTGATTAAGCTTTTCTGAGAATGGCATACTTCTTGGTTAGGCTCTCCAGTTCAGGAAAGACAAGGAACTACTGGAGACAGTGTAGTGCAGGGCTACAAGGACGATGAAGGCACTGGAGCATCTCTCATGTGAGGGAAGGCTGAGAGAGCTGGGGCTGTTCAGCCTGAAGAAGCCTGAGAAGGGATCTGATCAATCCTTATCGATATCTAAAGGGAAGATGTCAAGAGGATAGGACCAGACTCTTCTCAGAGTTGCCCAGCAACCAGACAAGGGGCAACAGGCACAAAGTGGAACACAGGAATGTCCATCTCAATAGGAGGAAAAACTTCTTCACTCTGCTGGTGCCTGAGCCCTGGGCCAGCCTGGGGACTCTCCTTCTCTGAGGAGAAACTTTTTACAAGGGTGGTGAAATACTGGCACAGGTTGCCCAGAGAAGGTCATGGATGACCCATCCCCAGCAACGTTCAAGGTCAGGCTGCACAGGGCTCTAAGCAACCTGACCTAGTTGAAGATGTCAGTTCTCATTGAAGGGGGTTGGACAAGGTGACCTTTAAAGGTGCCTTCCAACCCAACCTATTCTATGATCCTATGATCCTTTCCTGACAGTGAGGTCCATCCTGCTTGAGGAGGAGATGAAGACTGGCCTTTCCTCCTCAAACAAAAAATAAACACACCAAGAATTTCAAATACCAGGACAGGAAGTGTCTCAGCACCAGCATGTGGAGCTGGTTGCACTGTCCTCTCTGCCAGGGCTAGTGCTCCACCTGAGAGCCTGCTGCCACCTGAGAGCCTGCTGCCACCTGAGAGCCTAGTGCCACCTGACAGCCTACCTGCCTAAGTGTGGCCTGGGCCTCTTGTTCCTGTGATCACGCCCATGCTGTGCCCCAAGCTCTGATGATGGAGCAAGGAGATGCTCACCTTGGGGCTGGCTGGGAAAACTGGCCCCAAAGAGCAGCTTCCCCTTCAGCCAAAATGCCCTTTATTTACAGCCCTCTCCAGAAAATAAAGGGGAGGGGGAAAACAAAGAGATTAAGAGAAAGTAAGAGGATGAGAATGTTCTCCTGACATCTTCTGTCTCTACCTCAAGGGCCCCTGGGAAAGGACCCCTCTGGCTTTCCAGATCTGCCTTGTTACCTACTCATCCATCTTCCCACATATTCTGGGATCATTTCCAAGGGTCAAACAAACGGCTGTGATTTATGCAATATAGGTCAGGACCTATTTAACAGCTTACAAAGAAACTCCCTCCCCACCCCCCTGTTCTCCCTCTGGCTCTTGGTGATGAGAAAATAGGTCACAGGCAGGCAGTGGGGGGGGATTAATCATTTCTTCTGGCAACTGCTGGGAAAAATATTTTCAATTCCATTTAATCATAAAGCTTTTTAATTAGTTAGTTTGTAATTTTTAATGTATAGTTTGTAAGCTCTTGAGTAAAGGGGCAGATTCCTGGAAGGAGAAATCTCCTGCTCCACACCTGCCCTGGGTGATAAGGATGAAATTCACCAGCCAGGCAGAGCTTGACAGGTCCTGGGACCAACATCAACATGGTCTTCAGTGTCTCAGCAGCCACACAGCTCCAGCCCCATGAGATGCAGATGCTGGCTTGCAGTTCCTCTGCTTGCCTGGGCAGGGAGGTGGAAGGGACACATTCCTCAGGGCTGAAAGAGCCAGGGCTGCAGTACCCCTTCCCATCAGCATCCTCCAACTCCATAGTGCAACAGGCATGGGAATCTGGGACAGCTTCTCCCTGGTTCTGCACCCAGGTAAAGGGGTTCAGGCTGCTTTCCACAAACACCAAACTCCCCCTTGGTGTAAATGCACTCATAGACAGCATTGCACAAAGGCTCACAGACTGGACACTCAGCTAGTGTGGTCCAGCCTGGGACTAGATGCCCTGTGACATCCTGACCACCCTGACCATCCCCATTCTCCACTAATGCCCCAGTAAGAAAAAGGAAAACATCAGCCCCCCAAGCCCTGGCCATCCAGCTGTCTCTGCAGTGGGTGCACCTGCTGCAGGTTCTGAAGTGGTGAAGAGAAGCTCAGCTCCTCCTGAAACACCAGCAGATTTTCCATACTTGCAGCTTCTACAGAGTCTCACTGGAACTACCATCAGGCTCCAAAGAACTGACAACCACTGCCACCCACACAGCCCACCACAGCAAGAGAAGCAACCTACTGATCAACCAATGGCTGGAGTCAGTGTCACATCCTTAAGTGAAGCTTTGCACCACTCCCCTCCCAAAACCCTGCAGCTGAACCCTGCCCAGGCCCCACAGTACCTTCTCATAATACTGCAGCTCATAGTCCAAGATGACTCCGTTGGGCTGGTCAGGCTGAGACCAGGAGAGGGTAATGCTGTCCACAGTGCGGCTCACCTGGTGCATGATGGACACAGCTGAAGGAGCTGGAAGAGAGAGCAAGAGAGAGGCCTCAGGCAGGTGCCTGCATGGGCAGGACCCACATGCCCCAGCTGAGAGCAGGGAGGTGTGTTACTGCTCCTTGGAGCTACTGCGTTCGCTGCAGCAGTGGCAGGGCTGTGCAGGGGTCAGGAGAGCCTGGCTATTGCTCTCCACAGAGAGCAGCCAGGGGAGGCCAAAAAGTTTCCACTGCTCAATAAGAGTGTAATTAGAAGCCACATATGGCAGCGTCTTGGGCAGGAAAACAAATCACTGCCAGGACAAATGAGCCCACTGCTGGAGTGAACACAGCCTTGTTTCCCTGGGGAAGCACCACCAGCCCAGCAACGTGCAGCCCTCCCTGCCTGCCACAGGCAAGCAGGGGTTTGCACTCTGACATTTGCATAGAGAAGCTTTACAAGGCACAGGCAGACCCAGGAAGCAAGCAGGTCCTCTCTGCCTTGGTTTGCTGGGTCTGCACATGCCAATCAAGGGAGGTGCACAGAGCAGCCTGAGCAGGCAACACAAACCTGACCTGACATGCTGACAATGGTGAGTCGGCCACCTCCTCAGAGTGCCCTGGAAACAGCACACCCACAGACACCACTTGTCCCACTGAGCACAATGGGACCTTCCAGCAGCTCCTCAGACACCCCAGCCAGCTGTCCACCCTCGTGCTGCCTACATGGCTTGACACAGGGCCAGGTAGGAACAGAGCAGCCTTGGCTGGTGACACGCCGTGGGAAAACTGCCCTCTGGGGACCTGTGCTCACAAGCCCACAGGGCAGGGGACATGGGGCAGAGCTGTGCTGCTTCCCTGGGCAACTCTGACCAGCTCTGGTCCTGCTTGCTGCAGGCTGGGGCAGATGTGCAAGCAGCCTGGTTTGCTTTTAGTCTGTCAGGTGTTGATAGCAGAGATGCCAGACCATTGCAGGCACCAGCTTCCAGCCCCCCCTCCCCTTGCTGGGGAAGGCTGACACCCAGAGATACCTGTGCTGCCTCTGCAGCATCTGACACCAGTGAGATGGGCACGTGTCCTCAGCCACCCTGCACCCAGCCTGCTGACAGTAGTGCCAACACAGTCTCCAGGGACATCAGTCCTGAGGCCAGCCCAGACCTCACCCCACACCAGCCCAGCTGTGGAGAGTGCTAACTGCAGCACAGAACCAGCCCTGCTACACCCCCCAGCACACACTCACTGCTTCAGCAGCTCCCAGGCAGGGGACAAGCCTCAGGGGTGGGAGAGGACCCTAAAGTGGTAGTGAGAAAGCTTCCCCATCACCTGCATGCCAGTCCTGGTTACCACTGGATGCAGAGCAGCTTGCACTCAGAAGGGCTTTTACCAGGTCCAACCCTTTCAATATTTCATGGAAGAACAACCCACCTGACAGCTCTGAGAAACAGCTGGGAGGAGTGGCACACAAAACCTTTCCCCCTTCTCCAGTCTGGTTTCTCTTGGCACCACAAGCAGCAACAGAAACTGTGCCAGCTGAGGACTGCAGACACAGCAGTGGGAGGAGTGTGCAACAGGGACCAGAGTGGCTGCAGCATGTTCTTGCACATCACTGTTGGGAATGACAGCTGAGCAACTCCTCTCCAAGCATGCCAACAAAACCCTATTTCCTGATCCACTATCTTTGCCTCTTCACCACTGGGTTCCTGGATTCAGAACCCTGGAACTGCAGGATGGCCAGTGCCTGTGTGCCAAAGGAGCAGGGGCTGGGTATGGATGACACCACACTGCTGCACCATGTCCCTTCACAGCCCTGGTTTCCCCACCCTTGGAGGAAGGTCCAGTGCAGCCTCAGCAAAACAATGGCAAGCTCTGGATTTGTATAGTGCTAAAACTGGACAAGGGCAGGAAGCTTCCATCACTGGAAGTGTTCAAGAAGGTCAGGCTGGATGGGGCTGTGAGCAACCTGACCCATCTGCAGCTTGAGTTTTGGAAGAGATGATCTTTAAAAGTCCCTTCAGACTCAAGCCATGCCATGATGCTACCAGATTCTGAGACCAAAGCCTCACCTCCTCCCAAAGCCAATCCCTCCACCCATTTCTGGGTAAGCCAAACCCCATTACCCAACAGTCTGAAACTCTGTGGTACACAGCTCTGCTTCCCTCCTGCCTTAATGTCCCAGTCTCATTGCTTCAGGATCCCCACTTACAAACCTGTGGTATCTGTTTCTCATGCTGGTGTTAAGATAAAGCAGAGGTAAAACACTTCTGGAGCCTATCAGCTCTTGCCAGAGCTCACTGCTTCCTTGTTGACACAGATTTCATAGGGTATCTGCATCTCCAAGACAAATGCTTCTCTTTCCATGGAGAACAGTCTTCAAAGCAAGATGTAACCAAGCTACAAGCAGGAGGGGAAGGAGGCCAGCTTGGATGAACATGGACCTCCTTCTAGAGCTTCGGTGGACAAAGAAACTGCACAAGTTTCTTGTCAAGCAAGTCTTGGAAGCAAGGTCAAGCAATGTGGAAGGATTAGAGGGATGCTGCTGTTCATCTCTGTAGGGAGAAAACTGTGTGATCAAAGCTCAGTTGGTGTTGAGGCTGCCCAGTACAGGGGCAGACAAGAAAAGGGGTTTTTCAAATACATCACACATCTCCTCCTCCTCTTGAGCAGGACCAGAGAGAACATTGGTGT
>VZTU01027881.1:0-41266 GCA_013400835.1 Zapornia atra
CTGGATAGGTGGTTATTAGGAAAGTGTGAGTGAGATAGAAATATTTGTTCCATTTTCAGTATTTTTGACTCTTTCTTAAGACTGCAAGTTCATGCAAAATAATTTGAGCCTGTTACGTCCTTGCCTGGTATTCTCAGATATGTAATGCGTAACGTGCCAAAAGAAAGGAGGATTGGTTTCTCCCTTCAGTCCCTAGCATGAAAAGAGTTTAGGGAGAGTTGTCTGCTGTTCCTGAACAGCTGTCTTGCTAGCTGGTGTAAGGCCTTATGGCAGGCTTTCACAAATACACAGAAGATCAGGAGCAGTACACAGTCTGGCCCTGTGTAGGTTCAGAGTGGTTTATAAATAGAGAATGTGGAATTATGTTGTATTTGAAAGAGACATCTAGTTCAGACCATCACAGCTATAGTCAGAGCACCATGATCTGGTTTTCAGAACATTTCTTACCAGTTTTCTGCATAACTCTGAGTTCTGAAATAGTATGAGATCATTCCAACTAAGTGTTACATCATCTCTGTTGCTGAGGCATTCAGGGTCAATTATGTTTTCCTGTGTTGGTACAGATTTTAAGGAGATTTCATCTATAGTTGAAGGTGGGGCATATCACTTAAGAATAGGACCTGTGAATCATGCTGGAGATAGAGTTGTGCAGGATATCAAAAGGGTTTCATCAGGGGCTAGAGTGGATCTTTGAAGCTATTCATTTTGCCACCCTTCTAATGACAACTATCTCAGAATTACTACAAACCCTACAATACCTTCCTGGCTTGAGGTTGGAAGGACACTTTTTCTTTTAATGACTCATCATCAGAGCTTTTGTCTGCATAAACCAGCAGTGAATTGGGTTGATGATATAACATCTAAAATACAGTTGAGAATAAATATATTAAATATGGAAATCAATCTGACATCTTTTTCTGAGTGTTCAAATTTCTGGAATGAGTAAACTGGATGTACTGCTACATGCTTTAGAATACAGAGTGTGAGGAAGTGTAACAGGATAGAAGGTGCTTACCCAAAATTTGAAAGGTGTTTGCATTGTTTAATGGCACATGGCATAATGGCTGGGAACTGAAGGTATACAGAGTATTCTCCTATGGGACTGTCTTTTGGTGACTTTGGACATCTGTCTGAACCCAGAAGTGCACAGTAAATGTGAAGGGTCTTTTGAAATGTGTGTTTAGCAATAGCACTGTACCTTTCCAGTGAGGTATTTATGAAAGCTGTTTGAAGCGCAAAGCCTGAATAAGCAAAACAGACACAAAAGTTGTCCCAGTTATGGTTCAAGTGTGATTCTGCATATTTTCTTTATAATTAGATAGCATATTGGAATTATAGAATTGTGATAAAGAAAGATTTGGTGAAAACTGTGCTGCCCTGATATTTTGCAAAGAGTTACTGAAAATAAGTTAAGTGTGAAGCATTTCCCAGATGGTAAAAATTCACTCCAAGGAATTTAAATTGATACTCAAAATGTTGCTGTGTTCATGAAGCTCCTTTTGCATCTTTAAAAAGAAAATTGCAATGCACTCTAATCACTGCTTATTTTACTGTAATTTATTACAGGGAAGGTTAAATGAACACAGACGTTGCAGGTGGAAATTTGATCTCACCCTGCACTAAAAACTTGCAGTGCAATATCCTCCTCTCTAAAGTTTTGACCTATTTTTTTGCTATATTATCATGAAATTGAGCCTTCTTCAGGGCAATATCAGTAAAACATCATGCCCTTATGAAACAACTGTCAGTATTAATTTAGATACAGAGACATTTCCTTCTTGCAAGCAAGATTGCTTATAAGCTTTTGATGTAAGTATTAGTTTCTAAAAAATATTTTTAATCAAAGAATTCATTATTGTGTTTGAAATATTTAAGTGAGTTTAGAATGACAATTTTATATAAACCTTTCTTCAAATTCTCTATCATTGCAGTAGTCTTACTGGTTTAAATTGGTTTGCTGTCTAAAGTACTCAATTGAGGATCAACACTGGATTTTTTTCTCCCTGATTTTGCATAGCATTTTGTTATCTAACATTCGACATGTGCTTTATGCAGGCTGAGTCAATGCAAATAAAGCTCACTTGATTAAAGAACAGAAACATACAGATTTAATTTGGTATCATCAGCATAATAATCAGAACTAATTCCTATAATAAATTGCACATTCTTTGTCAAATGTGACTTACATTGAAAATAAAATAATTAAGTACATCCATAATTAAAATATCTATAAACTAAATGCAGAGGAAGATTTTTCTAAGTTAAGCAAGTACTTGTACATGCTCCTGCATAGACATGCCCTATTTCCCCAGGATTTCCAACACAGAACTTCAATGTTTCATGAAAAACAAACAAGAGCAAAAGGACTTTAGCTGTGACTGATCCTAATTCTCTCCTTGCTCATGCATCATTCAGAAGCTGATCACGGTTTCACCCATATAGGTCACAGTAGTTTATATAAAATGCTAAGCAAGAGAAGTATATTGTTTAATTCCTATGGCAGAAAAATATATGATGCTTCACATAGTCTGCTGAATAGTTTCCATTGTGTTCTTCAGAGGTAGCTGCCTGTCAGTGGCAGTTAAAATGGATTTCATGATATTTGCATCCAAGTGGCTGTATGAATGACCATGCTTTTAAAATAATCTTTGTATTTCTGTTCATTTTGCAAGGAGAGTTACTGCACACATTTCTGTGTACAGACAGTACAGAATTGTGAAGGCAAGCAATAGAAGCCTTTCAGTTTGTGGCATTGAGGAATGAAGGTGCTTGCTATGGAAGAAGATTGTTCTGCTTTTGTTTTTTTTTAAAGCTGACCATAAAATACTAGAGGAAATCCTGAAAAATCAAGAGATTCATCCAATTCATTTTATAAAGCAGACAAATATTAGGTTCTCACAGAAACCATAATTTAAAATATTAAAAAACCCCAACAGAAGTAATAATTTTTATTTTTCGTAAAAGCTGAAATATGGATCCAGATTTCTTGAGATGTATATCAAATAAAGAGAGTGAGAAAGGCATATATCCAACAGGAGAGGAATGTGCCTGACTGTAAACTAATCTGTAACACACCCATAAGGTAACTGTTTTATCTTAAGAGCCATTAAGCATGAAATATCAAATGCAGCCACTATAGTAGGTGACATACTTACTGTCAGAGTTCTTATTAGTGGAAATCATACATTAAAAAATTAAGTGTGTATTTTTACCATGTTGTTGAGAAACTGGGTTAACTGCTGATTCTTACATTTTTACATTTAAACTAAGGTGTGTAAAGAAAAGCTGTTAGCAGCTTCAGCATCTACTTTAATATTTGCCTCATTGCTATGTTTCAGATCACTCCTCTGTGTTTAATGTTTTGAAAATTACTTATTCTAAGACATCGTTGCTGGGAATTAATCACTGTTTTCCTAGCAACTTTATCACTGATCCACTGGTCTTTAGATGGACCCCCTCCCTTTCTAAAACACAAGGAGTGAAAATGCATCTGTTATTTTTCTAATTCAGTTGAATATGCTAAATACTGAGCTCTTGGCTGTGAACCCATGTTGACTCTTCAATTGCTTGTATTGTCTTTCTAGCCTAACATGCCCTGACTACATTTCCTTCTGTATCAAATTATATTTTGTTCAAACGAAATCCAGGGTATCTGAATTTCAAGACTATTCTATTTAAGATACTGCTATAAAATGATTGCTAAAATTAGAGCTAGATTTATTATAATACTGTTTTAAAAACACTATAGGGGAAGTAATATTAATGCTACAATTAATATACTTCTTTATTGCACTGCTAATGCATATTTAAATAGTGCAAGTATAAATCAATGGGGTTTTTTGTTGTTTGGCTTGTTGGGGGTTTTTTGTGAGACATCACCAGAATGATGTCAGCAAAATGAAGGGTGGTACCAGAACTGTGCTATGACTACCTTGATTTGTTACAGTTCTTCTACAGTGTTTAGATTGCAGTGATTTTTATACAGACTATGCTTTGCTGTTCAGGGCATCAGTTGAGGAATTCAGCACAGTAAGAGCTTATCTCAGAGTCACAGACTCACAGACTGGCAGGGGTTGGAAGGGACCTCAGGAGATCACATTGTCCAACCCCCTGCTAAAGCAGGACCATCTCAAGCAGGTTGTACAGGACCACAGCCAGATGGGTTTTGAATATCTCCAGACAAGGAGACTCCAAAACCTCTCCAGGCAGCCTGTTCCTGTGCTTTTTTCCATGAGGGCATTTTTCCTCATGTTGAGATGGAACTTCCTGTATCACAGTTTGTGCCTGTTGTCCCTGTCCCATCACTGGGCACCACTGAAAGAGTCTGCCCTCATCATCCTGACATCCACCCTTTAGATATTTGTAAGTATTGATGAGATCCCCTCTCAGTCTTCTCTTCTCCAGACTAAACAGGCCCAGCTCTCTCAGCCTTTCTTCATGAGAGATGCTCCAGTCCCATTATCATCTTTGTTGCCCTTCACTGGAATCTATCCAGAAGTTCTTTTTCTTGAACAGGGCCGCTCAGAATATCCATTATATCTTACTAATATGTAGCACCATGAAATAATTAAAATAATGGCTTCTATAAATCCTGCATATTTATCACCAAAACTAATAAAAAAATATTTTAATGCTCTGCTTATAAGGATGATGCAAAATAGCAATAAGTATGCTTGTCTGAACAGTGAATTTAAAATTCAGCTTCCTTAATGATTCAATGCATTTTGAAATAACACAAGTTTATATCTGTTCTTTTCCAAATATACATAAAAAACCAGACAGTTTTTCTGATCTTATGTAAAAACGTATTACTTCATAAACCAGTTACTGATTCTGAATTAAGTGGATTTCCATTCAGTGAGATTACTTTTCCCATGTTTTGTTTCATCGCAGTGGAGCTGGGTTGCCTAAGCAACCAGTAAAATACCAGGACTGGGATGTGGCTGCTGCTTTCTTCCTCTCTCTCCTAGCCTGAACACAGCCAACGCTGTGCAGAGCTCCCAATCTCGAGTGCCCATGTAAAGAAAGAATTGCCCATCACGCTTTACAAAGCATTAAGTGAATAATCTCCCCTGGAGTAGAAAAAAGCCTGTGCTGTTTTGTGTTGAGGGGTCTCCTAGAAAATACAGAGTTGGAACTGTTGCACTGGATGAGGTCAGCGAATCAAGAGTGCACATCTGAGGACATGAAGCTTCATTAGCTCTGTTCTCATAGAGGAAGTTATCTGTGAGAAAACTGGAAGATGAAGAAGTGGTCTGACTTGGTGGGAGACACACGTCAAGTATCCATAATGTAGGCATGTGCAGACTATCACAAACTCTTATAATAGCTCCACTTTCTCTGCATACAAATTGAGTCTTGCCCAAAAGACATCTCTGTGAACTGATGTTCCTGGTCAGAAACAGGAGCTCTTTTGGCAGTTGTCACATTTCAGCTATTTTTAGGTAAAGAGGCACTTAAGCGCTCCACCTCTTAGATTAAAAAGAAAGCGAACAGTGAGCCCAATCACAGAATCATACAGTCACAGAATGGTTTGGGTTGGAAGGGACCTTGAAGATCATCCCTAGAGGAGGAACACCCTCCACTGGAACGGGATGCCCAGAGCCCCATCCAACCTGGCCTTGAACACTTCCAGGGAGGAGACAGCTTCTCTAGGCAACCTGGTAGTAAAGAATTTTCTCCTAATATCTAATCTAAATCTACCTTCTTTTATTTCAAAGCCATTACCCTTTGTCCTGTCACTCCATGCACTTGTAAACAGTCCCTCTGAAGTTTGCTTGAAGGCCAGGTGCCGGAAGGAGCCTTCTCCTCTCCAGGCTGAACAGGTCCGAGTCTTTCAGCCAATCTTCATAGGAGAGGTGCTCCAGCCCTCTGATCGTTACTGTAACCATTCTCAAGACTCGCTTCAACAGCTCATCTTTCTTGTACTGGGAACCCCAGAGCTGGACACAGTACTTCAGGTGGCATGTTGTATGTGTGGAATAGAGGGACTTGCTGGTCAAGCTGGTTTTGATGCAGCCCGGGATACAGTTGTCTTTCTGGACTTCAGGTGCTGGCTCATCTTAAGCTTTACTTCAATCAATACCTGCAAGTCCCTCTCGGGGATGCCCTCTATCCGTTCCCTGACCAGCCTGTGGTTGTGTTTGAGACTGCCTCCAACCATGTCCAGGAATAACTTTGCACTTGGTCTTGTTGAACTTCATGCAGTTCACAGAGGTGCACCTCTCTAACCTGTCTAGGTCCCTCTGGATGGCATCCCTTCCCTCCAGGATGTCAATTGTATCACACAGCTTGGTGTCATTGGCAAACTTGCTGAGAGTGTAGTTGGCAAACTTGCTCAATCCCACTGTCCATGTCTCAAAGGTATTAAACAGTGTCAGTCCCAGTTCCCCTGAGGAATGCCACTTGTCAGTGGTCTCCATTTGGACGCTGTGCTGTTGATGACAACTTTTTGAGTGTGACTGTCCAGCCAGTTCCTTATCCACCAAGTGGTCCATCCATCAAATCCATGTCTCTCCAAATTAGAAGCAATATTTTGTGGCACAGTGTCAAATGCTTCAACGAAATGTATCGGTCTAATCTCTTTTTTTTGCTACAGATTGAAAATATGAAATTGTTTGAAGTAAATCTCCTACCTCTGTTTTATCTACAGCAAAATTTCATGGGTAGAATATGTTGAAATATGTGGAAGATCCGCAATAACCAGGTTACAGTCTTAACTTGGTTTTAAATCTATTAGGTTAAGTACTCTTCACATTAGATGCTGTAATATAAAATATATATCAAAAAGATCTGTATTTTCTGTGTTTATACAATGAGAAAAGGTGAAATTCTTGCACTTAATTCTTGCCTCTCTGGACTTTAATTACTTGCTATGTCACATTCATTTTTGAAGCAATTTTTGCCATGCAATTTTATTTTTATATTTGCTTATGAATATTTTCCACAGGGTACTAATAACAGATCTTATTTACTTAATTTTCAGTAAAAATTGATGCAATAAGGTATTTTAAGAAGATGCTTATGAACAGTTGAAAGGAAAAAATGAAACCTTTTATTCCTGCCTCTATTCTCTTAGCAGTGAAGAGAATACATTGTGAATTTAGCATAAACTAACAGGGTGTAACTTTCCTGAACAGCCAGGTAAGAAACTCTGATGCTTTTAACATACTTGTTTGAGAGCACAGTTCTGGTACCTGGAGGGAGAGATGATGGGTTTGAGGGTTGCATTTTTCTTTTTCTCATCTCACAAGAATCACAGAATCATAGAATGGTCTGGCTTGGAAGGGACCCCAAGGATCATAGAGTTCCAACCCCCCTGCCACAGGCAGGGCCACCAACCTCCAGGCCTGGATCTGCACAAGGTTGCTCAGGGCCTGATGAACCTTTTGCAGTCCCCAAAACATTAAAATGCTGTGATGGTGGAGGGTCTCTTTAAGTTTTTCTTACATGTCCAGGCCAAGTGGCAGTATAAAAAAGCTGTTCCTCTGGAATATGTGTGTTGGCACAATAAATTGTTGATAATGTATTATTTGAAAACAGCTCTTTGCTAAAGTATCTAATGGTTCTACTTTTTCTTGTATTTCTTCTTTATGGGGTGTGAGGGTATGTGTCTTCTAAAACACTTAAAGCTAAATCCAGACCTGTGGCTAAAGACAGTCTTTAGAGAGATAGCAATCCATGTAACATTTCGATATACAGGTGGCTTTGTTCACACATGTGTGATGTGAAATTAATTGATCAGATCAAGTGAAGATACCCATATAGATGGGTATATATAACCCTGGTCTTTTTATAGGAAAAAAATGTCAAAATACATTGCTTTTTTTGGAAAAAAAAACCAAACCCCAAAAGATGTTTCTCCACAATTTAATTTTTTTTAACATTACTAATTAACATATGAAAAGTATGGAAAGAGGTAATTTCCAGGTTATAGAATTGACAGCAAAATTGCTCCTTTTAATGTTTTTTTATCATATTATTAGACCCTTCTGCATACAGCCTGAACAAATCTGTTTTATGCTTCTGATAGCTAATGAGAAATATTAATACACTCACAGCAGGGGAAAACACTGACTAATCACTTACAGATCACATTAAAAGAGAGATCTATGTTAAAATGTAAATACCAAACAAAATTTGATTTATGGGTTTATTTAGTTTTCAGTATTTTAAAGCTTATTAGACTGCATTTAAACTATGTACAGGTATGCATTCTACTTCTGAAATGTTTCATTATATGGTATGGTTTTTAGGGGGTTGTGTGTCTCCACAATGGGACATAAGTAAATGTAATAAATAAACAGAAGGCTTGCATCCTTTTAAAACTCTGCATATTAGTAGTGTGAACAGAATAGAAAAGTGTAGCTTAATATGATATTAGGCTTCCAAAATAAAGCATTAAATTACTACATACCTGTTGCTGAAAAATGCCAGAGAATTCTGGCAGTTATAATTGTACACTGCCAGGAAAACATTAGTTGCTTCTAAAAATACTCTTGACAATCTATTTTACTTACTACCTATTCATTAAAGCCACAATAATTTAATTGTAATAAAAAGTATTAGCACTAAAACATAAAAATTTAAGAAAATGGTCATATTAAGAAATACTGTCCTTAAATTTGTTCTGAGACAGTATCATATATTTTGACTTCAGTAGGCTTTGCACAAGGCTTCACATGTCAAAATTAATGGCAGTTTATCACCGTTTTATGTTTTCTCGGAAGCAAAATTACCACAAAATCATTATTTAGTAGTCATTCATGCTATCTGTGAGAAATGTGACACTCTGTAACGAATACTACATTGAAAAGTGGTAGATGTTAACTCCATATGGATTAGTCAGGAGCTATTGTAACAGCTTCATGAATGTTAGGTATATCAGAGGATTCTCTGCACATTTTCACCCAAAGAATTCTGTGGCAGTGAAAGAGCCGAGGACATCTAACGTACTCTTGATCTCTCCTGCCAATTTACTGTAGCATAAGCTCTTGGGTTTTGTACTGTATGTCTTAAATCATTTTGAGGAGCTGCTTTGGGACCTGTAGTTCATGCATGTCTGTGGATGGGCTTTGAACTTTTCAGTACTGATGTTCTGCAGCACCATTGCCTGTTCTTATGAAGGACTAGATGCCATGACCCTGTCCTGGGTTCTTTTGCGCAGCCTTTAATGATGGTATTCCTGCATCAATGTCACATTTTCTTCTTGGAACTGAAGTTAATGGATGCTAGTTAATACAGAATGACATGTTTTGGTACAGCACAAGCATCTTCCGTGTGAAGTTTTAGCCACTGTTGGAATAAGGAAAAAATGAATGCAGGAAACCTAAAAAACAGGGACCTGGGAATAAAAAACAATTGCTCTGAATTAATATAAATGTCCTTTATCCCTCAATCCAAAGACAAACAGGTGGTGCTCAGTAAAGAAAGGCTTGTGAAATAGTTTCTAATATTTAACATTGGTGGTAGTAGTAGCATAACAATATCTAGTTCTTTAACATGTATATTTATTAATTATTTCTGGCCTTGTTCAGCCTAGAGAAGAGAAGGCTGTGGGGGCACCTCATTCCAGCCTTCCAGTACCTGAAGGGAGCAGAGAAACAGCAGGGGAATCAACTTTTTAAAAGGGTAGATAATGGCAGGACAAGGGGGAATGGATTAAAGCTAAAGGAAGGAAAGTTTAGATTAGATATTAGGGGGAAGTTTTTTACAGAGAGAGTGGTAAGGTGCTGGAACAGGCTACCCAGAGAGGTGATGGATGCCCTATCCCTGGAGGTGTTCAAGGCCAGGTTGGATGGGGCCCTGGGCAACCTTGTGTAGATCCAGGCCTGGGGGTTGGTGGCCCTGCCTGTGGCAGGGGCGTTGGAACTCTATAATCCTTGGGGTCCCTTCCAACCCAGACCATTCTGTGACTGTGTGATTCTATGATTAACTATTTCTTTTACCATTACAAAAGTCAGTATTGTCCCCATTTTGCAGTCTCCCTGTACTGTACGATGAACATGTGAAGATAAACCCAACAATTCTGGAACTAGAAGCAATTAATCTATGGAACTGTGTGAGGCCTGGTTAATCCTGAGAGCTAGCACTAAGTAGACAAAAATTATATTGACAAGTAAGATTGTATCTGAGACCTGCACTACTGTTTTTGCATGACATTGCATGACATTGCATTCAGAGTTTGATAAACCACATCACACAGCTATGCAGCATTTGGTGCTTGGTCTGCTTTCCTTGGTAGTGATGTCAGATAAGAAGACTTGGAAAGCGTAGAGGTTGAGTCATATTCTGGGAAGATTAAATGTGTAGGAGAAGGGAGGTGGCAGATGGTGTGGATTTGGTTCGTAATTTGGAGCGATGAGGGAAGACTGCACAGCACAAGGGGGTTTGGAAAGCTGGAGCTGTGCAGTGGAAAGGTTAAGAACAGTGGTCTAGATGGAAATCTCACAGATGCATTGATAGTGTCTTGACTCTTGTATTTTCTAAAGTTAGCTCTCACAACCAAGGTGGATATAAAATCTCAAATGATGTGACTTTTCATATGGAATTGAATTCTCTAGGTTGCTCAGGTGACCTTAAATCATATATGGCTCTAGGCAATAAGCTCAATGACTGCCTGGTTACCTACACATGTATATAAGGGGTTTATAACATTATAAGATAGTTTCTTCAAAATGTCTTTTCTAAGTAAATATTGCTTTGTTTTGTAGAAAGCTGTCTTGTCAGTGGTCAGCTTTGTCATAGCTCGTTAGCAAGCTGGCCACAGCTTCTGAAATTAAGTCATATGTGCTGGGATAATTTGGGGATTTTCAGGAAGATTTGGTTGCCAGCATTAAAGAAGATAAATACAGTTTTTATTTCAAAAATTGGATGATGAATAGAAATCATAAGAGCTAAATGGGTTGCTGTGGAAGAGATCATAAAAAGGTCAGGTATTTAATTGAACTTGGCAATCATGACAACATTGCAGGCTCCTGATAAATTTTGCTCTATACTTTGCTCTGTGCAGCTGCCACAAGCACAATAAACACACTTTAAAATGAACACTGTATTTCTAGCTCCTCTTTCAGTAAAAAGTGGCTTTCAAGGACCCTAGAGAGCCTGTTTGTCTTAAACAGAACAAAACAGTAGATTGTCTCGCATACCAGTCTTCTCAATTGTAAGACTACTAGGTACCATCTGCCTCTGATTTAAATTAATTGTCTCATACTGCGTGAAAAGTAATGTCTTGTGAAGTAATATTTAATCATTTAAATATTTTTAAACCATTCTGTTATAGTTAAAACCATAATCATGAAACTTCATATTTTCTTTGAAGTATGTGTGCCTAGAAGCAACACATCATTATTATAGCCAAAGGGCTTTATAAAACATTCTCTAATTTTTCAATTTACTATTTATATAGTGACACTTTGTGTACTCCATAGTTAAATTTGTTTTCTCATCTATTCAATTCCTTTGATGTTGAAAAGTTTCCTACAGACATTAGTAGAGAAGCATAAAAACACAGTACAAAAATTTTTAAAGAACTTCTGAAAAATTCAGAATTTATGTAGAATCTAATAAGCATCTTAAAAGGTGCTGATAATGCTTAGCTCTCCTATAGAGCTGTTCTCATCAGCAGGTTTTAAAGCCCTTATAAAAGTTTGATACTGTCACAGCCACGGAAAATTCAAGCAAACTAATACTGGACTGATTTTCAAAGTCACCTGGTAGACTACTGAAAAGACTAAGAGTAACTCCTGAGTCGAAATACAGCAGTTTTTACTTCAGACTACAGTGCTCTCTTCTGCATTATGATCTGCTTTAGTTAGACAGTCTTCCACTAAGAGAAATAGGTTGCTTTTAATAATTTGTAGCATTGTTCTTGTGAATTTTTCAATTTAACAATATAGTGGTATTGTAAAAGGTTTCTGAGTGAGCTAGGCAAATTGAGGCAGAACTAACTCCCTTAGTCTTCCTTGGGAGCCCCCATATTTTACTTAAATGGTAGAGAACATTTCTACAAATCTGGCAGTAGTGCCATCTTTAAACTGCCTCTAGCCTGAGAACTGGTATTAAACTACATCATAGCATTGGCTAATTTGATCCTGGATTGCAATTAAGTTTCACAGCCTACTATATGTGCTGCAAGGGTATTGCAAGCTTTCTGTCACCATGTAGGGGTTTTTTTTTAAAGCTACCTTGGTCTGTACAGTGTAGTGTGGGTGTCGTGAATGCAGTGTGGTCACATCTCAAGTCCCTTTAAGTAGGTTTGGTTTTATTCCTTTCTGCTGAACTTTCATATCACCTGCACCTTTTCTCCTCTTATTGTGATTAAGCTGTAACATTAATTACTAATGTGAGAACTTGGTGCAAATAAAGGTATTTGTTTTAAGTGACAATAAATTGATTTTCGTGGATTTTCTGTAGGTGTGCAGCTCTGCAGCCATTAAACAAGACAGTCTTGAAGCATTTATGCCTGCAGAGCTTATTTTTACTGTACACTTCTATTAGTACTTAGAGCAGAGGGATATTTTCCAGAATTTAATACATACTCTTAATTTCAGTTTTCATCTCTTTTTCCATCATGTAGAGTCTTTGAGACAAGAAGCAAATTTGCCATTAAACTAGGTAATGAAAACATTGGCTACGTTTCATAAACATGGTCTGTGTATCCTCTTTTGTACCTAGAAGGCATGGTGTAAAACTTTATTTTCCCTTAGTGGAAGGGAAATTACCTCTTCAGGTAGTTCAGATTTTTCACTGGATACCACAGTTTATATTTAGTGGGGGCAATCACTTAACCGGATGCTCTCAGTGAACAGCTGGTACACAGTTACATTTTGTATCATTACAGCTGTCTTCAAAGTGATTTTATGACTCAGCCTTAGTTTGATACCAAGATGAGAAGCATAAATTCTGTTCAGTTTTTCTCCATGCTTCAAAAAATGTTTTCTTCAGAATTAAATGACCTGTTTCTTAATCTCTTGATTTACATAATTCTTGACAACGTATAAAGTTCTAATAAATAAAATGTATAAAGTTCTAATAAATAATTACTCTTTTTCAAGAAAATTGATTCCTCCCCAGTGCAATATGTAGAAATCTGCTTTCTTTCTAAATATTCAGGTGTAGGTTTTGATTTGGTAGGATTTGGTAGGTTTTGAATGTTCTACTGTTTAAAAAATCAAATTAACTACATTTTCATTCCAATATAAAATGGCTTCATACTGATAAATGCAGTAGAGTAACTATTCTTATTTAGCCAGTCTGTGTCACACGTACAAAGACATCTTCCAAGAAAGAACCTTGGCTTTCCCAAATCCTCAAGCGAAAGCACTTGTTACCTTGAAAACCACTCTTAAAATAGGATAGTGGAAATTTGACACGAAGACAGATTTATGATAGAAACATTTACAATGTACTTACTGACAGATTTGCAGTATTCCCACTGAAATTGTGGGAAGGGAACTTTTTTGTAAGATAGAAATCATCAAGTTGGAGAAAGGATTATTAGAAACAACCACGTGGAGGCCACTATGGAGAACAGTGCCTTTTATGCCAGATTTGTCACTGGAGTGGGATATGAGGGAAGGTGAACTACCTCTGAAAAATTATTGTTGGTGTCTCTAAGATCCCAACTGTCAGTAAAATGCTCTTCGTACTCTTGTGAGTGCTACCATAAATGTTCTAGGCAATATCCCTGTGTTAATATTCTGTAGTCATATACAGGATGTGCAAGGTAGGAAGGCTACATCTAGCACTCAGTTAGGGCTGATACTTTCAAATCAATCATGGTGTTTATACATGAAATTAAGAAAGAAGTCTGCCTAGTTCACAGGATTATTTTAAGAATATGTGGGAGCCTAATTGTATTAACATACTTTGAAGTTGTAGAGGAAGCAGAACAATAACAATCTCAGGCATAACACTTCCAAAATTTTCTTGTGGTCTGTCACAAACATTGGACTTGCACAGTGCCAGTGTTTCCGTTTTCTGAAGAATGCAGCAGATAGTGCGTGCAGTTTGGTAGCTCACCAAATGAACTTTTCCTCTAAAGGCTGAAGGGCATTTCAAAGAAGCTAAGATTCATTCTTAGATTTTGTAATACTCTTTAGAGTAGTACAACACAATGAGTCCTTTACTTGACTAAACTACTTTTCCCTTTCCCCTCCACTCCTGTCTGAGGTGAATGGTTTTGTAGTCACATGAGAATGTACGATGAAACTTTGAAGTTCTCTCTGTAAAGTTACTATAAGGAAAAGTAGATTCTGTAAGTGTACACATGATTCTAATTCACAAGAAAGGCATGGGTTCATAGGAGAGGTCAAAAATGGGTGCTATTCCATAACTTTGACCCTTAAGGCCAGGTTGGATGGGGCCCTGGGCAACCTTATGTAGATCCAGGCCTGGAGGTTGGTGGCCCTGCCTGTGGCGAGGGGGTTGGAGCTCTATGATCCTTGGGGTCCCTTCCAACCCATGCCATTCTATAATTCTATGATTCTGACTTCTTTTCAAACTGTTGTTGAGGTTTGCTTCCTTTGCCCTCAGTTTTTCAGATATTACTGCAATTCTTGAAGAGTTCTCTTCAAGACCTCCAAGTTGTGACTTATTGTTGGGGCTGTTCTTACTGATGGTCCAGAGATCAGCTATGATCTTGGTATCAGCTTCCAGCATTGCTGGAAGCTTGTCTTCCAGATTTTGAGATGATGTTTCCTTGTTTGTTTTCATATGGTTCTGGACACTTACAGTGACTAAAGGAGGAGAAAGCACTTGGGAGAGGCTTTTGAGCTGAGGTCTACAAATATGGTAATCTTTGTTCAGGAGTCAAAGCATAGACCATACGTAAGATTGCACAGCAAAGGAGTAAGTATATAAGAACTGAGCAGATGTCTGATTACTTTGAAAAAATCTGGCTTTGTGACCTAAACTTATCTTGGATTAATGATCAGATGTCTTTACAACCTGGTTTACAATTCAGAACAGTATGGCTGGGTTTCCCACCTGGCATAGCTGAAAGGATTGGCGAGTGAATATGGAAAATGTTAAGAAAAGTCACTGTTGACAAAGCTAAGCATCTGAGGAAGATGAAAATTTAATACAAAAATATGTCAGTCATGTAATTACGATAACAAAGAAAAACTACTTATCATAGAACAACTAAAAAGTATTCGGGGCTATTCTATTATTTTTGAGACAATATATAGATTTTCAAAGCTGCTTTAAACTAGTCATTGATTTTTTTGTAAGCTTTCCCATGACTGTTGTAATTGTGATACTGATAACAATATTATAACTTATTCCAGAAATTGTCTATGACAAATCTATGGGTGTATTTAGAGCAGCAAACCAAATGTATTAACCAAAAATAATTTCATTGGTATTTGTGTAAGAAAAGATGCATTTAAACATGATTGACCTCAGGCAAGGCACACAGTAAAACTAATAGCTGCCTTCAAATCCTTTCAGCTATAGAGACAGCAAAATGAGCAGTGTCCACTTAACAAGTGTTTGAAAACCTTGGCTTGCACCTGGACAGTAATTTAGATTTGCAGCAGCTGTGATAATATGGGAGAGATCCATGGAAGAAATGAAAGGCAGACACATTTAATTTCAATGTCTTTATCAAATGAGCTTCCTGATGGGGGAGGTACAGATGTAGAAAGAAGACTAAAAACACTTGCTGAGCAGTTCAGTTCTTGTAACATACCATAGTTCCCTGCAATTAAAATTCAGGTTCCCTCTTACCGTCCACTTCTGTGTTTTCCCACTCTCCATTTCTAATACACTATTTTTGAATATTTTTAATTTCTCAGGCATTTTAGCTCTTCTTTAAACCACCTTTTTTTCCCCTCAAAATAAATCTTCAAGCAGCTTTTTTTGTATATTGCATTTAGAGTGCAGCGTGAAATATAAATTAAGTGAGATCATAGGGGCTTTGCCTTTTACAAATACTTCAAAACCATAAAATTGTGAATGAATGAGCCTGTGATTAAAACGGATTTTTTTTTTCCTGTATTTAGTATCCTTGGAATGGGGTCATTAGCTCATCTGTACAAGGCCTACAAACCAGGTTCATCTTTTTTTAACTCCTTTCGGTCTGCTACTGGAACTGCCTATTGTTCAAGGAGGTGAACCTCCTTATTCTGTGCTCTTATATTCAGGATGGGTATATGTGGCACTTTCTGAGCTTCAGTTTATGAATTCAAGTTTTCAATTGCAATGTGTATATTCTTTTAAAAAACATTGTACTATTTAGGTCTGCTTCAGGAAAAGATAGGCTAGCATTACCTTGAACTTTAGTCCACCTCAACAGCTGAAAGCCTTTGATACCAATCTTTAAAATTCATAGAATCACAGAATAATGTGGGTTGGAAGGGATCTTTAAAGGCCCTAGGCAACCCCCCTGCCATGGGCAAGAACATCTTCAACTCAATCAGGTTGCTCAGAAAGCCCCATCCGGACTGCGATGTTTCCAGGGATAGAGCATCTACCAACTCTCTAGGTAACCTGTTCCAGTGTTTCACCATTCTCATTTTAAGAAATGTCTTCCTTATATCTAGTCTAAATTTAGCCTTTTTTAGTTTAAAACCATTGCTGTTTGTCCTATCACAACAGACGGTGGGAAAAAGTCTGTCCCCATCTTTCCTGTAGGCCCCTTTCAGGTACTGGAAGGCTGCAATAAGGTATCCCTGGAGCATTCTCTTCTCCAGGCTGAACAAGCCCAACTCTTCTTAGCTTGTCTTCATAGAAGAGGTGCTCCAGCCCCCTGATGACCTTTGTGGCCCTCTTCTGTACCCACTCCAGCAGGTCCATGACTTCCCTGTACTGACTCCAGAGCTGGACACAGTACTCCAGGTGGGTTCTCACCAAAGTGGAATAGGGGGGCAAAATCACCACTTCACTATACACCTCTCACCCACAATGAAGAGGAAATATTTTTCCTTGCCCTGAGTCATTCATTCTAACTGTCAAGATAAATGAAGCAGAATTCACCACAGAAGTGCTTAGAGTTCTTACTCTGCAACAGGAATTCTTGGAGGGTTAGTTATGTAGGGAAAAAGCTGTAATACTCTTCAACTCTTCACCTGAGAATTGTGAAAGCTGTACAAGTGTGATGAGCTCTCTTTTTTAGTAGACTTTTATCAATGAGTTGACTTCAAAAATCTGCCAAAAAGTGTCAGACCTTGGAAATTACTATTTATACTGAATCTTTGTCTTTCATGTATAAAAACATTTTTGTGTTGACTTTAGTATAAGTATGGCTTCACTGAAGTAGAAGGAAGATGCCTATTTTAAGAAGCAGGCAGTTACTTTGATTCAGAGTTCTGTGCTTCTCTGTTGTGGTTATTGCATATCTTGGGCTGTTATGGAATGATAAAAACAAAGTTCAGATTGAGTAGACATATTTTGAGGCCACTTAAAATTACAGACTTTCAGTCTTTATATTGACAGACTGAAAGGTCAGGTGAACTTAAATCAAGGATCACTTCAATTTTACTTCAAAAAATTTACTTCTAAACTTCACTGATGAATTTTACATCTGTGAAGTTAATTTTGGTTCAGAAACACATAGCATATTTCCTCATATATTTGTAGATAGTTATGTTTTTTAAAGTTTGTCCAAGTTATAATAAATATCCCCAGAAAAGTTTGGAAGAAAAAAAGCTGCTTTCAGGGGGAAAAAAAGCGTGTATGCCTTTTTTCTCTCGTTATTTGTTTCCCAGTACTATAGCTATTCCAATTACTTTAAATTCTGGCTCACCCTTTATTCTCTGAGCAGCGAAGATTTTAATAGCTTAATGCCTTGCTTTCCATCAAAAGATTTGAAAATTCAATTACCTCTTAACTGGGCTAGAAAGAGGCCAGTGTATGTTTCCCAGTTGGTAGCTCACCCCTTGTTCATTTAGGAACTCCTGTCATTCTCCTCAGAAATACTTAATGCATGTCACTTATTCCCACTACATTCATCAGCCTTCTTTCATTTAAGTTGGTGTAGACAGGCAGAATAATTTAATAACATAAACTGAAGCGCTAATAATACTATAATAATCAGGATAACCTATTCTAGGAGTGCTGATCTCAACTTTTTCTGACTGCTTCTTTACCTTAGGTGCTTACCTAAAAATATTATGCTTTCAAGATGCAAGTATTGGCTAGATACTTGTCATTTTTTCTTTCTATCTTCAGGACCAAATGCAAATATCATCAAGAAGCTTCTGGGTTTAGAATCTTTGGTCTTCAGGATGGGTCCTTTCTTTTCCCCTTATTCTTACTCCCTTCTCTTCCTTTTTTCTCCCTCTCTTTTTTTCTTTCCCATTAATTACAAAAGAAGAGCAAAAAGGTGTTTACCCACTTCTAATCTGAAAAGTAGTTAAAATGTTTTCATTTTTTTAGCAATAAAAGTTCTTTTAAAAATTGAAAACAAAACAAGAACCTAAAAAAAGAAAACACCTGCCAATTTTTTTCTGGTATGTTATGGTGCTGTCTGATATGTGGAGCTGCTAGTGATGCTTGTTTGCTTTTTGAAAGAGGAAAAAGTGACTTGTGTACATTTCTCAGGGGACTCTGATCATTTGCTTTCCAATTTATTCCAAATGAAGAATATGCTAATTAAAACAATTGTAATATTGTTTCTGCAATTATTTGTTAATTATGATTGACTTAATGAACTACTTCTGCATATTCAGTTCTCCTGAGTGTCTTTGGTAGATTAGACAATTTGCCGGAGCAGAACTTCATCAAAGGAAACACTGGAAGAATCAGTTGATTCTTGCAAAGCAAGTTGATCCTGAACCTCCTCACATCTGTATAGCACCAACAGTGGGCTTGAGGCAGCGCAAGGAATTGACTTTTACAGCTATGTAATGTATACTATTGTTAATTTTTCTACAAGTGTTGATTTCTCTGAAATATGCAGGTTTTTTACAATCCCTTTGAATCACGAAATACCGGAACAATTCAATTCTGCTACGTGACTTCACAGCAGAAGTAGAAATAGCAAAATGGTAATAACAGGGCATTGTCAGCACATCAAAGACAGGAATCAATTATTTGATGACTTTGAAGGTTTATTAGGAAGAAATTTATATGCCACAAATTGCCTTAAAAATAACAGTGAGAACCAAAGCACCAAGTTCAGTTCACCAAGAAGGTGACTTTTGTAGAAGAGCTCTTGCATGGCTCAAGTTCAGAGGGCTTGAAGTTGAATAGACATAAGACAATGGTTTGGGTAGCAATTTTTAGCTGGGCAGGTAGAGAACACATTTTCAAAATACACTGCAGTAAGGTTTGTTGAGGCTTAAACACAGGGTGAATGTGTTAGTCTATGGAAGTAAGAGACAACTAAGCACCCAAATTACAGAGCAATGCATGTGAGAAAATAGTAGGTCTGCTCTTTCCTGCTGTATTTGTACCTACTTCCTGACTCACCACAGCAATCAGAACTAGAAGAATAGGGGACTGTTGTACCTCAAAGGTAACGGAGGCTCAGATACTTTCGTAGACAGTGTTTGACGTGCACAGAACTTTGGTATGGCAAATAGATATATGCATTTCTGAGAACCGAACTTCACTGTTTTCAGGACAAAGGAAGTCCAGGTATCTCCTACAGACAACCCCTTAGAGCAAGGTCCTAATGATCCACTGCATTAGGAATAAAATGATGAGTCCAAGGAGGTCCAATAGATTATGACCTATCCAATGAAAAAAAAAAAAAAATTGCCATCTCTGTAACTTCCATTCTCAGTCCCCCTGATCTTTGGAGGAGGCAGGTGAGCTAACCAAATTGTTTCAAATCTAAGTCTTCTAATTGTTGGATCATTCTACAAAGATTTTGAAGGGACTCTTCTAAAAAACAATAAAAAATTTAGATGATGGTAATCCATTAACTATTGCTATGCATTCATACAAGTGTCCACAGTAGCTTGTCTGAATAGCAGTCATGACTGTACATAGCTCGTAGGAAATCTGTACTGCTTTTTTTGCCTCTCTGCAATCCCTGCCCTCCCAGATACACAGTTCTCCTTTAAAAATGCTATAATTTTAAACTGTTGCATATTACACTTCATAGAATATTCCATGCTGTTTTGAGCTTTCCTAGTTGCAATTGCCTGCCCTTTGTCAGAGTTTGCTCTTTTGAGAATCTGTTATGTCAAGAAGTGAAATCTTCCTCAGCTTCATCTGATGTTTCAAATTGAAAATGGGAATCCCTAGCTATGAGACTGGTAAACCAAGACAGCTATCTCTGCCAGGAGGTATATGTTCATGTATAAATTCACCTGTTCTTTGCATGGGACATCCCTGTTCTTGCAGATTCTGTCCAACTTAGCATCTACAAAACAGGATCACAGTGACCTCTTCACACCTATTCCTCAGGTTGATTTCTGTTCATCAGTCTTCCTCATACTGAGTGAAAGACAAATAATTTAGAACAGAATGGAGTAATGATAATGTTATAGGCCTGTCTTGCTTCATATATTTCTGGTTTAAGGACCTGATAAATTTGTTATAACCTATATTGAAACATTTATTTCCTCTGACATTGTAGATAAGAACTTGTTATCGCTGAAAATAATTTGCTTTCTAAATCTAAAGTATCTAATTACATAGTAAGGAATTTTCCTGTACTTATTAAAGATGTGCAAACAACTGGATGGAGCTCTCTGATGCAGAAGAGTTTTCTATTATGCAATCCATTATTCTGGTCAGTCCATTACCTGAGCAGAATGTGGGCTATCGATTATGGCTTATAATGGGACAATTCCCACCAATACCGGTGTAGTTCCTGATCACTTAGACTCACATTCTGTTTTCTTGCTTACAGCTCCTAGACTCTGAAATTATTTTATTCATGTGTTTCTACCAGGCTGGAGGATGCCTGTGAAAGCTGTGCTGTCTTAAATCCTTTTATCTTGGTAAATTAGTCCTCTTCACTAGACCATCCTAATATTTATTGTCATCGTGCCCATTATTCCACCTACCTAAGAAAATTGTATTCTCACTGCATGTAATGTTTGAAAAGCAGAACTATTTGGTGCTGTAGGGTTTATCCACCCCACGTGTTTCAGAGAGGAAAGATGACCCTTACATTGCAGAGAAGTATCCTTTTGTGAATGGCAGAATTCTGTGGGAGTGACTGAAGATGTTACCAGCATCTCCTTGTCATTATATTTCTTTCATAGGTGACCACCCCCAGATCTGGCTTTAGCTGAACGGTTTCTGTGAGTGTTTTCTAATCCATCTCAGGCAAAATAAGCCAGATGAACTCAACTCCTCTACCCAAATGGCCACAGCTGATTTACTCTAAGCAGATCAGAGGTCATTCTTACAAACAGCTCTGGCAAGGAAGCTGTTGGCTGCTATCTTCTGGATGAAGAGCAGTAAGGGTGGGTGGTAATGTTTTCCTGTTGCCACAGCTAGTCAGTAAATGAAATTATTTTCTAAATTTCACATGATTCTAACAGAAGATAAATAATTCAAAATTTCTATGTGTTTTACTTCTGTTGAGTGAATTTTCCACCAGTTATGTAAGTTGGGTTTTAGTTTGATTAAACTGTGCCTCTCTATGAAACCCTGTAGTTCAGAAATGTGGGTGGCAAACCCTCTGTTTCTAAACAAAAGAACTGACCTGTATTTGGAAATATCAAGGAAATATCTCTGTGGGAGCCTGTGACCAGCAACTAGTTATTGGTTTAAGCAGTTTTTTGTAATCGTGTATTTTTACTCATGTAAGTATACAAAGCAGAGAAGAGTATTGCAATGAAGTTTTCTTACCTATATCTGCACTTTTAAGAGGAGGAGAAAGTTTCTGTAAGGTTTGGTAAAATCCACTTACTCAAAAGGCTCCTGCTGGTTTGCAGCTTTTGCCTTGAGCAGCTGCAGGTTAAAACTTCACTTCCATTTCGTCAGCTGATCCTTTTAGCTCCTTAGGTGTTTTTTACTCTGTGTTGATAAGAGAGCTTAGTAAAGTGTCATTTGTGATGGAGCCTCAAAGTTGATAGTCTTCCAAGTTCATTCATTTCTCTTCCATGTCTGGACTGTTCTAGTCAGGCTACAGTATGCATGGTTTTCCTGCAACTAAATCTGAAATCGAACTAGCGTCATCCTAGTAGCGTAATTGGCATACGCATTGATTCTCTTAATAGTCATAGTCAATTCATAGCACATTAATTCTATGTTCCAAATGACCATATGTTTCCAAAAAGTCTTGAGCTGATATCTGGGGTCGGGCAACCTTTCGTGCTCTATGCCTTTCTGGTGATGTGGCTTCTTAACTTGGTGGAAGTTTTCACTTCCTAAGGGCAGTGTGTTTGAGACATTTGGAGTGGGGCATATGCACAGAATTGCTTTAAGGAATTATTTATTCTACAGGAATGGGTTCTTTGAGATGTGTTGTCTGCATGAGTACCACCATCAGTACTCTCTGTCTGCTGCCATGTGACCTCTAAGAAACAATTCAAGTACCTAAACAGAAATGTCTTAACCAATTTGAACACTCCAGATACCCTACTGGACTACCTAACAACTACTCTGTATCACATCTTAAGTATTTTAAAAATACTTCTCAGATCAGAAATATAGTCTTAGGAAAGACAGAAGTGGAAATGCCAGAACATGCATTTTGTATTCTTTCTGGTTTTGTCTCATTCTCAGGGAAACTGAATTGTTACTTAGGTATATTCTTCCTTCCAAATAAAAGTGTTGAAATTGTTGAGCAACATCTCTTCTTAGAAACAGCATTCAAAAAAACATCCCTTGTTTTTCTGGTCTCTCTTGCCTTGACAATTAGTAAGTTTTTATTCCCAGTAGGTGGACGACTTTGTCATTCCTTCCTTGCGTCTCATGTGTGAAATATCAGGAGTGGAACAATTAGCAAGGTTTCATTAGAGTCTTCAACAAAAGGATATGGTTTCAAGAGCTCATCTGTCATATTCATATTGCTTTGCACTGATTTTGGTTATTAAGTGTCACCAAATTGTCCTCTTCTATTACTCTTCCCTGCTGTATTACATTGTCAAATTAGCATGTACTTTCTGAGCACAGCCACAGCCCACTCAGCTGCTAGCTTTCTCCTGCAAGAAGAGATTACCAGAGAATTTCTCAATGCAAGTATATGTGATCTTTCTGAAAAATTACATTTCTCCTCAATTTCCATTCATTTCTCAGAATTTCTTATGAAAGATTGCTCGAGTGGTACAAAGGAATCTGGGTGGGTTTTTCCTTTTTGCTGCATGGTAGAGTTAAAATAGTCTAGTAGTTTTAGCTTGAACACATATGTTGAATTAGCCCAGTGTTTCACCTGGGGGTGTTGATCTGCCTGAAATTTGTAGTCTATAAACATGTTAACATGTTAGTTTTCTGAAGGATTCTTATTTTGATGAGCAGGTATAAGGCGGATTCTTGTGCTGTAAAAATGTGATGGTTCATGAGAGGCTGTCTGTCATTAAGACGTCTAGGAACCATGCCTTATATAGTCACATAGAAAGAAATTCTCATGGAAACGGCATTGTGGAGGTGGCAGCTGCAGCTCTGTATTTTTGTCTAGGTTGAATTTTGCAGTTAAAGATTAACCCTTTGTGTGATCTGTCAAAAAAATTACATTTATGTATCCCTCAAATACAGAATATATGAGTATCAAAATGAATTTCTGAAAATTTACAGGAGAGTCAATACATCCCTATACATGTTCCAATTAACTCTGTTTGCACCAGATTACACTCCTACTGCTGAAATTTTGGGCAAGAACTATATTTGGATATTATAATGTGGTTAGAATTAGCAGCAATTACCAACTAATCTTTCCTGAAGCTTTTTTTCTTCATTAGAGGCTGGCAGGCAATGCTCAGAAAACCATACAGAACTGTCTTTCTCCTGAAATCTTTCTTATCTTTTGCAGTGGGTCATTGTGAAAACTGATAAGTAAAATGTGGACAGTGAAACTACCAAGAAGGTAGCAATAAAATCCTTCAGTACACAGTGAAGTGCAGACTCCAACGTTAAGGGACTGAATTGGCAGTTATGAAGCTAGTAAAACCAAGCACATAATCCACAGAGAGACTTCTGTGATTTCTAAGGCACTGTATGGCTTTGAGAAGCTGGGCACAGAGCCTGGAGACTGCCGACACCGACCTTGCAAACCACCTTCTGGTGGTTTCTTTGCATTTAGGAGGAAGCAGAAGGAGAAACAGCAATCTGGCTGGACACTGTTGCTCCTTTTCTGTGTTGTTGTTGGTAACAGTAGAAGCACACATTCTTCATTAGTTGCTTAGTAATTGTGTTGTTACATCTCCCACACAGGTCCATGGTACCTTGCTATAACATTTACTAGATTGAGAAAACATTGCACTGCCTCATCGAAGATATCAGTAGCCAACATACTGTCATCACAGAGCTGGAGCTTGGTCAGAGCACCATGTTTTTATGCTGTGTGAAATAATGCCTTCCTGAACATTGCAACTTCATTTTTTAAATACTATGAATTCTCTGTTTTACACCTTTTCTTGTGGATCATCCCATTTTATGATATTACTTTGGCAATACAATCAATACCATCACTAATGAAGGTATTCTGGTGTGTCCAAAGCAATCTTTGCCATGCAAATAAGATGACTTCTTTGCTTATCATCATTCTCTGAGAAGGTAGTCTCCAAATACTACTCAGCTGTGACTGTTAGTTTTATCAATCAACTGAGTGCGTGGAAAAGGGAGTTGAGAATACATTTTTGGGCAGATAGTGCATGTGTGCAGGGTATGCTGCTAAAAACATCTTCTGGATCAAATGAAAACAGATCTTGGATAGATTAATAGCACAGGTGTCACAATACAGTTGTGGCCATGTAACACATTTCTAGTGGATTTTTATTTTGCACTAGAAACTTGTGCCATGGAAACAGCATTTCCTGTTAAAGATGTAACTGTCATTATAATTTATCTATTACAGCTCTTTTCATTGCTATTATTAACAACTGTTGTTCTGAACGTAGTTTTGAACATGGAATCTCTTGAGATACAAATGTGAATAAATTGAGTTCCAACTTTACATGAATGCAAAATTCACAGTGTTTAGTATACTCCTGGTTTTCTTAACATACTCTATAGTCTTGGAGTCAGATTCAGAAAATAGATATGCGAGTTTGATGAAGCATCTGTAAATTATAACTCAAATACTGAATGTGAGAAATGGTGCTCCACAGAATTCTATATATATGTACAACAAGCAACTGTGCTGGGGTGCGACAGTGTGTAAATAAATAGCTGATTGAATTGCAATCTGCTGCCTAAATGCCAGCTTGCTTCTATATAAACTGGTGAGAATAGCAATATGTATCTGTGGCTTTGAGATTATGGCAGAACTGAATTTATTTGTAGTTCCAAATGTAAAGGTTTTCCTTGCAACAAGATATGACCGTATCGTGGTGATTTTCAGAAGTAATCCACTCAGATGGGTAAGCTGTACACGCACTTCCAGTAACACTAAAGGTCTGTAGAAATGACATATGTTTATGGTTTGGTATTTAGGATACTATCGACAAATAAAAAGAAAAGGTGGTAAGAAAAAGGCAGTATGTGGTGAGGAAGCAAGATTGCTTTATGTTGCCATTTTTTTAATGTCACAAAAATAAATATTCTTGTAAAAAGAAAAAATATTTTGAAAACTAAAATAATAATAATAAAAACCTGTGTTAAAAAAGCATTAGACTTAACAGTTATCAACTCAAAAGATTCAGAATTGTAATTTGATCATCATAGTGTTGATTGGAAGGGTGTCTGGAGGTCGTGTGGCTCACCTTCCTGTTTGGAGCAGGACTGTCACCATAGATCAGCCATGACTTTTCTTAGCCAGGTCTTGAAATCCTCCGCGGATGGGTGTGCCACCTCACTGGATAGTGTGTTCTAGAGATGCAGTGCAGAATGCAGTGCTACTTCCTTCTTTAATTTTATGGTGACCACATACTGCTTTTTCGTGACAACACCAGGCTTTTTCATTGCCCAATATATATCTGGTTTGCATTGCTCAAAATCATGTGTTGAAGAAGGCATAGCTATGAGATCTTTGCTTCCTTTATTGTATAATTAATGAAGTTCTTATTTAAAACGAAAGGTATCAAAGAAGTTTGTAGAAATGTCATTAGAGAGGGCAATGTGGATATTAGTGAAATCTTTGCAAACCAGGTGTAAGTTTTTCTTTTTCCAAATTTGTTCTTCTTTCTTACTTTGTCCTGACAAAAACAATTTTCTCTTAAGTTCAATAGGCAGCTGTTAAAACTCATCTCTGGAACAGGAGAATAGAATCCAGTTCCTGGTTAAGGCATCTAAATGTGGGTATCAGAACGCAAACTGGATGTCCTCTCCCATTATAGTCATTGGCAGTTAAACGTAACAGAGTACAGGGCGAGATTCAGTCAAATGTTATTTGCATCACCTATTTTTCATTCCAAGTTCACCTTCAAAACCTCAGGCATAGAATTAATTCAGCAACTTTCAGAAATCAATGAAAGTGAGAATGTCCTGTGCTCTTATTTTTCATCTGCTTTTTACCCCCAAACCAACTTTTCTGGCCTTATTGATTCCTTAAGCTCTCTCACATCCCATATTCAACCTTTTGCTGTAGCACCGCACTGCTTTTTAGTTGCAAAATGTCTTAAGGATGTATTCTAGTTGGCTTTTTTTTTCCAAGGAATAAAAATAGATTTTCTTCATTTTTCACTCCCAATCTTGATTAGAATTTTATCCTGATACTTTAACAAATGAGAAGACCACATAATTTTACGCTTTTAAGTTTCCAACTACAACCAACGGTGTTTTGATGTACACCCCAAAATCTTTCCTCTGTCATTCATGTAATCAAACACTGCTTCCTTAGAAGTGATATTTTGAGATTTTGGCAGGGTTTACAAACAGATATTTTTGACAATTAGGAGGAAAACAATTTCTTTGCAAATTGTGACACAATACCATGTTTGATTCTTTGTGGTTGCTAGAGCTGTGCAAACAGTCCTGCAGTTAAAGTCTACTTACAACTTCTAGTAGGAGTGAGATGAATGTATTTATCTTTAATGAAGTAGTTTGAGATACAACTGTTAGTGGGGACACAGTTATTCTGAGTAGAATATGCAAGCGTAATGCCACATGGATAGAGCAATTTTGTCCACAGCAGCACTTTAAATGAGGCAGCACAGTTACAAAAAGGCCTCTCTCGTTTTTCCTCCAAGTCCTTAGAGCAACATGCATAAAAAAAGCTATAAATTTTTACTAATCTGCTCTGAACTGTGCCAAAAGGTGCATTTTTTTCTGTAGTACATTTTTTGTGTGTACTAAATCACATTTAAAACTTGTTTCAAAAAGACTTTATTTCCAATTCTTTTTTTTTCAAATGATTACTATTATCCTGAATCTATTCTCAGAAGTTCCCAGAAATAAAAACAACTTTCAGATCTGTTCTTCAGAGACTGTCAATAAAAAAGCATCATAGTGTAAATTTGCTATTATTATAATGACTATAAAAAGAAAAATTGTTAACAGTCCTCCTGACAATACTAGTTCTTCATGGAGTTTACTACCTAAAAAGTAACTAGCTAATTCATTGTACTAAAATGTGTGATTTGTACACATTTCAACTTGATAACAAATTAAAAGACACACTATCAAAATGATGGAATAGCAATGACCTGTTCTATTTTATAAATTTAGTTTTTTCCGGAACTTTTGTGCAGTACTTGGTAGTTTTGTCTGGTTTTCAAACAGTCAAGAGAGCACAGGCATTTTTAAGGAGTGAATTTGTTTTTAAGAGGTTAATAAATCAATTCATGGCATAAGTACCTTTTATTTCTGTACATAAGAGAGAATCAAGCTGCATACAAATGTCATATTGCGGAGAGTACGAGTTTTGTCATTTGCAGTATTTATGGTCCAGAGGAGGCCCATGAAGATGACTGGATGGCTGGAGCACCTCTCCAATGCAGATGGGCTGAGAGAGTTTTATTCATTCAGCCTGGAGAAGAGAAGGCTCAAGGGAGATCTTACAGCGACCTTCCAGTACCTGAAGGGAGCCTACAGGGAAGCTGGGAAGGGACTTTTTAGAAGGGCATGTAGTGATAGGATGAGGGGGGATGTTTTTAAATTCGAAGGGGGTAGATTTAGATTGAATCTTAGGAAGAAATTCTTCACTACAAGGGTGGTGAGGCAATGGAACAGGTTGCCAGGGAGGCGATGGATGCCCCCTCCCCGGCAGTGTTCAAGCCCAGGTTGGATGGGGCCTTGAGCAGCCTGGTCCAGTGAGAGGTGTCCCTGCCCATGGCAGAGAGGTTGGAACTTGATCTTTGAGGTCCCTTCCAGCCCCAACCGTTCTATGAGTCTATGATTTTATTGCCTGAGTTTTTTTTACAAGGTAACTCTCTCATTTCAGAGCGCCTTTGCCAAGGAGAAACATCCACTGAAAGCGAGCTTCCCGTAGGAAACCCTGCTGAACAATTTGCAGGTTTACTTCACGGATCATCACCTGCATGTGACCCGCCTGATAATCCACTCCAGCTGTACAGCAAAGCAAACCAGTGCAGTGGCCCACTAGAGAAAAGCATTTTGAGCAAGAGCACAGTGCAGCAGATGCAGCTACGGAAAGAAAGCAACACTGATCCTCCTGTTAAGAAAAAAAAGCCACCGGTTGTAAACAGAACCATATTTCACACTAAAACTAAACCAGTAGAAAATCATACTTTGGTTGGCACGTCAGCAAGGCTGAGTGAACAATGGGTTATCACTACTGGGGGGTTTGTGGAGCGAGCATGCACACTTGGGAGAATACGATCTTTACCAAAGACTTTGCTTGAAATGCATTTGTGCAAAAATGTTTCTAAATCGGATTCTAATCTTATCACCCATCCACCAAATGACAAAAAAGCAAGAAGCAACTGGAGTGAACCCACACCAAACCAACAGTGCTCCAAAGGGAATTCAGAGAGGACACCCTCCTTCACATCAGAATGGGAAGAAGTAAGTTTTGTTCATTTTTAAGCACAAGCCAAAAAAAAAAAAAAAGATGGTATTGTGAAAATGCTCTTATGTTTTCACTTTCAAAGATTAAATAACAATTTAATTTTGCACACTGCAAATTCCCACAGAGTATATCAAAGTGTAATGCATGGCAGTTTGACAGCTAGCACAAAATGCAATGCATTGCTGTTCAAAATGCTGCACGCTTAATGAAGACTTTTGTTTCCATAGTGAATGAAGTTAACCAGAAGTAATTCTAAAATTTGTTTTAACATTGAAAATATTTTTTTTTTTACTGAAGCCCTCACCACAGGCACTAGTAAAATTTGTAAAAATCTTTGTAGCTAGCCTCATTATTTACATATTTTCTAATTATTTCCTACCATGGCAGTGACCGCCAGCATGTGACATGAGAAAATGTCAGGAATGGAGAATCTGAGATTTTTAGGTTTATTATGCATTCTACAAACCCTTCCTGTATAACATATTCTTTAACTGCTGTGTAGCCTGTGTACAGAATGCTTAGCGTACGCATGACTCGTACAAGGTGAGGATACATTTATAGCTACAGTAAATTTGGGACTATTAAACTAAATATCCAAACTGAGTCTATAGTGTACATGCTTGTTCATACAAGAGACTTGATTTTAGTTTTAGAACTAAGTTTAAAGTATATTTAGACAACTTCATTGTTTGTAGGTTTGTGTTTGGTTTTTTTTCTTTTTTCTCCTGTGCTAAATTTCAAGGATGTAAATGACACAAAAGTTCCCACCCTATGGAAGAAAATTAAGGGTGGGACATGTTCAGATCTTTACTGCTATTGCAGAGAAACAAGCATTTATCTTAAAAAAGGCTACTATGGAAAACCTTTGTATCTCCAGAGTGCCATTTAATTTCAGAAATAACCAGGACCTTGTTTGTGTAATTGGTTATTTTTCTAGAAAAAAGTTTCCTGTTAATCCAAATGTCAGACTTGACAGGGCATCTGAAGGTAGTTGTTTTGTAAAGAAGATACTTTCTCAGTGGAAGGGTGCTTAGGATCAGGTTTTGCTCTTAACAACTTGGATACACTCTTATAAATTTTTTTAATATTAAGTGCAAATTTGCAGATGCTGACATAATTCTCACATATTCTTCTGTCAGCAGTGACTAATAAATAGCTTTATAAAGGAGGCAGTTTTCCTAATAGTCCTAATATGAAGCTCAGTAAAACCTGGTTCTTTGTGTCTGCTGCCTTTAGACAATACCAACCTTTAGATTCATTTTTTGTTTTGTCCTGTTCTTACAGAAAGTAAAATAGGCATAATAGTTTTGACATTGTTCAGTGTAATTTAGAGATGTGCAGATGAGTTCTGGGATCATTGTAGTCCTGTTTCACAAATACAGTTCTGTGGTATACGGGGACACAGCTATGTTTTGTACTCTTAAGCTGGTCTACCTTTGATTTTTGCATTTTGCAATCTTGATTGTTGTTTTCCTAATGAGAGCAATGATGCCATAAATGTATGCATGAAAAACTAAAATGAAATAGCAAAGATGATTCCCATCATTTGTTTTCACTGTTCCCTTTTTTTGTAGATTGATAAAATCATGAGTTCAATAGATGCTGGAATTAATACTGGACTGGGAGAGATGAACAATCACACTACAAGTAAGGAAAAACAGCTAACTTGTTTCATTTTGACTTAACTGTCTATAGGGAAACTGTGGATAAAATATTGCTAAGTAGCCCACTGTGTTTAAATCATTTGTAGGTATTTGAATAACCGTAAACAGAATCAGTGTTGTTTACTGTTAGAGATGCATTAGGCCTAGTGTCCTGGAGCTGTTACTTTAAATAGCATATTGGAGTCATTAATGTTTTGAAATCTTACCAGAAAAAAAAGAATTTCCATTAATGCCTTCGTACTGAATTCTTTCTACTAGGGGGATATTTTCCAATCTTTTTCAGCTGAGTTTTTGTTTGGAATGATAGGACCCTGAGTATATATAATCCAATAAGCTGCTGGCACTTTTTAAAGCATTGTGTTATCTAATGCTGCTTCGAGCAAATATTTGGCACAGGGCTGACAATGTTGCTGACAGCCAGTGACTGGTGTTAGCAATGATGGGAAAATTTGCAAACCTTCCATGCCACAGTGAATTCTAAAAACTCTTAAGTCATGACTAGCCCATTGGTGTGTCAGTGTAAACCTATGCAACTGTGCTGATAAGAATTTTGAAAGGATTTTACTATGTCTTCATCCTGACTCATGGAAAGAAAACTGACTTGTATGTCTGAATAATTTGGTCTTGAGGCAAAGCTATGTTAACTCACCTGTCCTGGTACATGCCTGCTAGCAGTTGCACGCAATTACTTGAGTTTATGTATTGGGTAGGAGACTATCTTGTTACTTAATATTAAAAAATAAATTAAAAAGTATTTTAGTAACTGTCCATTTAATGGAACATTACAGCTGTACAGGATTAAGTTTACCAGTTAAACAGAGTTGGCACAGTTATTTTAGCAATAGCTGGACAGTGAAAACAGAATCTAGGAAAAGGAGAAATTAGCTGATTTGATCACAAATACATTTGCAGATAAAACAAGCAGACTAAGGTTATTTTTTTTCTGAAACAGTAAAGGGCACTATCATGAGAAGTGCCAGTCATGTCAGCCTTGCAGCCTATTTTTTCTTTTTGAAACTTGCAGTGTTGGAAGGGAGACGTGAATAGAGAAATTCTAGGTTAGGAGTTAGTTAATAATTTCTGAAGATATTGTAAGTAATTCAGGATTTTCTGCCTGTTATTTTTATCATGGTAGTACACAGGCACACAAACATGCGATCAGGTGCTGTCTGTGAAAGGGAGACAAAACCAACAGTGTGCTTATGGAAATATGCATAGCTTAGTGATGTGCAAGTACTACTCTGTCCCTTCCTTTGACTGACCACTGCTTTCCTTTTTGTAGCTTTATTCTTTAAGATCAGAAAATATCTGACAGCTCTTGTCATCAGCCATTTTGTGGCTTCTCCTGCATGCATTATTTTTCTTGGCATTCAAATGTGGCATTTGGTTCTCCAGCTCCTTCAGGTGGCAGATCTCCTCTTTTCTTCCCTTTTCTGTTTTTCCAGGGGAGACTCTGAGTCCCAACTTTTTTCTGCTCAATGTGCAGCTTTCTGCAAGCCAATGTATTTTCTGTCAACTCCTTAATGGTCTTTAGCTAGTTTCAAACGATAATCTGATTTTGCTCTTAATGAAGGAATCCAGTATATATTATTAATCAAACTACAACTACTTTTCTTTAAATTTAATCAGTTCTGTTTTACATGCAGACTGCAATACAGACATTTCTTTTTGTTATAGAGGTGGCTATGTGAAGCTTCACGTGTATGCTTTCCACTCTTAATTCTTTCATGCCTTTTCCAGGTTCAGTCAAATGTAGTTTAGGCAGCAAAGGGAACTATTATAATATGCATTAAATGTATTATATCAAGCATTTATATATACTTCAAGTATATTCATACTTTTTTTTATTAACAAAGTAAAAGGATTATCTAGTAGAAAATAAGGAGCTTTTATTTCTCACCATTTGCAGACTGGAGTAACCCAATCAAGTAGAACCTTATTACAGTGATATTTATATATTCAACAACAGATTTTACTTAATATTTTAGCTTGTGTTAATTATAACTTACTAACCAACACAAAGCAACACAAAGGTTTTTCTTATTGGTAATACAACGTAAGAGATTTTTTGACAGGTCTTTGGCCTCAGTGAAGGTGTTGCTTTCAAGTTTTCTACAGCAAATCAGGAGTTTTTCTGTGTGTGTGCTTCTCTTTAGGCTCCTAAATTTTAATGGCAAGAAGTGTCTCAGGTGCCCTATTGTTCATCAGAAATACCTCATATAACCCTTACAGATGCTGTCATTGTCTGTCACCCTATATGTTTTACTTGGGATTTTATCTGCCCAAGTGTTATAGTACTGAGGACCTAAATTCCATCTCAGAACTTTTCATTCACCTTCTCTCTTCTCCTTCCTGGCTTTGTTTTAAGCATAATACAGACAAACGTAAAGATCTGGCCTATGGTTATGAATAAAAAATAAGTACTATGGTATCAGGCAATACCATATTTGTGTCCAGTTCTGGAGCCTGTAGCACAGGAAACACATGGACCTGCTGGAGCAAGTCCCAAGTAGAGCCAGAATAATGATGGGAGGTCTGGAGCACCTCTCCTATGAAGACAGGCTGAGAGAGTTGGGCTTGTTCAGCCTGGAGAAGAGAAGGCTCTGGGAAGATCTTATTGCAGCTTTCCAGTAGCTGAGTGAGGTCTTCAAGAAAGCTGGAGAGGGGCTGTTTACAATGGCATGGAGTGACAGGGCAGAGGCTTTGAAATAAAAGAGGGGAGATTTAGATTAGTCATTAGGAAGAAGTTCTTCATAATGAGGGTGAAACACTAGGGAACCTGTTCTAGGGTAAAACACTAGAACAGGTTCCCTAGAGAGATGGTAGGTGCTCTATCCCTGGAAACATTTAAAGGCTCTGAGCAACCTGACCTCATTGAAGATGTCCAATGCTTACTGCAGGGTGTTGGACTAGATGACCTTTAAAGGTCCTTTCCAACCCACACTATTCTGTGATTCTATATATGTAAAGAAGATTATCCAGTAGAGATTAAAAATAATGTATTTAATGATCAGAGTGTGCAGGTCAAAGAGATTTCTCTTAGTGTTGAACTAGGGGGTTGGATTCGGTGATCTCTTGAGGTGTTTAAAAAAAGGGTAGGTGAGGTACTTAGAGATATGGTTTAGCATAGGACAGGAACGGTTGGACTCGATCTTAAAGGTCTTTTCCAACTTTGTGATTATGTGGCCCCTCCAACCCCTAAAATTCTGTAAATCTGTGAAAGATTCTAGATTATTGAGCACTATATTGAGAAAACTTCTTGTCTAATAACTTTTTAGCAAACAATAAAATTTCTGATAATGCTGAAGAGCAAATATAGCTTGGTACTGAATCCTTCATTGTAGTATTTGCTTAGTCTTATACTTTATATTATACTTCACTGTATTTATGAATTGTTAGTAAAAATCATTAATAAAAACAAGGCATGAAGAGCTTTTTATATCATAGAATCATAGGGGTTGGAAGGGACCTCAAGAGATCATCGGGTCCGACGCCCCTGCCAAAGCAGGCTCCTTAGCTCGTATTGCACAGGGAGGCATCCAGAGAGGTCCTGAATATCTCCAGAGAAGGAGACTCCACCACCTCCCTGGGCAGCCTGTCCCAGGGCTCTGTCACCCTCACTGTGAAAAAGTTCTTCCACATGTTGGTGCGGAACTTCCTGTGCTCCAACTTGAAGCCATTGCCCCTTGTCCTGTCCCCACAGACCACTGAAAAGGGGCTGGCCAATTCCCCCTGCATGCCATACTTAAGATATTTATAGACATTAATAAGGTNACTGCTGGCTCATGGCCAACCTGTCATCAACCAGGACACCCAGGTCTTAGTGAAAAATTTTTGAGAGGAAATATGCAATATACTGGTAATTCAAGAGCTATATTTAAAATTAGACAGTGATGACATCTTGTGATGGAATCCTTGAATGGAATTAAAGGAACTTTGGCCAAATTTTCGCACTGTTGATATCTGGCAAACCTTCTTTTACATCTGCAAAGCAATCTCTTAAAAAGCAGTGGAGCATTGAAAGGAGAGAGTCAAAACTGGCTGGGGACTTCATGCCATGAAGTTCCCTGCATGCATTTGGAACCAAAATATTGAAGCAGAGCTTTCAGTATGGTAGCTGTACCGGTACTGGAGGAGTAAACTTGAAGCTACAAGGAAGATGGCTTCCGATGTCCTCTGAGGGCATGAAGCTTTCAATATCTGGATAGCTTACCATTGACACCAAAAGCAGGAGTACTAACCAAGGACCAAGTGAGATCTAATCTCAGTGGCAACAGACCCTGCTACCCCAAGGAGTACAAAACCTCTGTTGCCAGGAGGAAATAAAAGATGGTGCTGTCTGGTGACCTTCTATCAAGGTGATGTGGAGTCATCTGCACCATCTGGCACTTATATCATGGCTGGTGTGTTTCTTCAAGAGCTGCTACTTCTTTGCCAAGCTGCAAAGGATTCTACTGCTTGCTAGCATATGATAAAGAATATTAATGATACTGCCAAGAATGATCCTAAGCAAATCAAAAGTGCTTGTAAGGCTCTGAAGTGGTGGATAAAGAGAATGAAGATTCAAGAGATATTATTGTCTCTCCTATCACGTCCAACTCAAGCATCAGTCAGACACACCCTAAATAACTACATGGCTTCTTTCTGAGAGAAAAAGAACTTTAAATCAAGAACTCTTGGGGCAAGGACAAAAATCTTCATCTTAAATAATGCAAATTGGACATCAGTCTAACCCCTGAGAAAGAAATTATTATCTAAAACAGGAATAAATTGGCTAGACAAGGAGTCATGGGTCAAATGCTAGATATCTTAGCTTTTTGTATACTATTGGTAGAAGAAAGAGGAACAGAGAAGAATTAACCGAAGAAATAGTGAGGAACAGACAAGAATTAATTGAAGATTACGACAAAATTGGCATTGTAGAGAATTTATTACACTAGTAGTCTGGCCATATAGAGTATATCACTTCAGTAAGAAAAATTGATAGTAGTGGGACATTTTGGGCTTGATAGTAATGGGAGACTTTAGTTACCACAGCACTTGTTGGGAAAGAAATTGCACTGACAAACTGCCCAGGAGAAAAAAAAAGTCTCAAGAACATAGATGTCAATAAAGTCAGAGAATTTATTAAAAAAAAAATCTCTAGGGTGTAAGTTAAAAAGAAATTTGTGGGTTCTTCAACAGAACGCTACTAATGACCATAGTAAAAACTTCACCAATGTTAAGAAAAGAAAGTGTAAAAGACTGGCTTGGCTAAATTGTCATCTTTTCTTTCAGTTTAGATATAATGAGAAAAATGTCTCTGTTTACTAAGCACAGTAGAATAACATACACATGTAGAAACAAGTCAGAAGTGCCAAAGCACACAGTCAGATGCAACTAGTAAGAGAAACAAATACTCAATATAACTTAATTATATTAGTGCATTAATTGGGAGAAGAACAACAAAGAAATCTTTATCACCTAAGAGAGGTACTGCAGAAAAGCAAAAGCTGCTTGTAGTAGGTGCAGAGATGGCAAAAAATGTACAATGACTTTTAATCACACATTTACTGAAAAGGTCCTCGGTGAGCATATGACACACACAGCTAATCCTAGAGCTAGAACCTCAATTGTAGATAAGGGAAAAAAAGAGGTTGCATAGGTTAGGTATCTTGAAACTGATTTAATTAACTTCATTTTCTGTTACATAACTGTATGAAAAGTTTAGACCAGTTAGTGGGTTTCTGTGAGAACTCTTGGTAAATGGATGAGGTACCAGCAGAATAAAAGAGAATGATGTAGAACTTACTTATCTTTGTAAGAGAAAAGGAGGGAGAATGTGGGGAATTATAGAAAAGTTGCTGAACAGATAAACTACTTAAAGTAGCTAGAAAATAGCAAAGAAGAGACAATATGGATTTTCCAACAGCAAGCTGATTGAAGCAATCTAATTCTCTGCTAGGGATGAGTATCAGCTTTTGAAGGTAGGGAAAAAGCAGTAGGTGCCCAGATGCCAAATATCTGGATTTGTTAAGGTTTTGACATTGTCTCAGTTGTTTTCCTTGTACACAAATAGAGGAAACATGGGCTTGGTGCAAATAATGGTAGGTCAGACAAATTAATCTTATTCTTAATGTCTGAATTCAGACTTCTGCAGTGCAAACTGCATTTAGTACATCTGAGCCACTAATGCTCAGTTAGATGAACAGGCATTTCTTTGGTATCATTCCTCATGTTTAAATGTCTAAAGCATGGAAAATGGCACTAGAAAGGGCTAGAGGTCCTCCTCAGATGTAGCATTCTAAAATTAGCTGAATTTAATCTCCCCCTCCACTCCCCAGGACAAAGGCAATGTAGTGAAGCATCAAAATAGATTATTAGGGAAGTTACAATCTCTGTAATATTAAGCATCATCTCAAAGACTTATGGATATTTGCCAAATTTAAAAACATAATGGTTGGGGGTATAGCTGATGTTGTTTTGAGTCAGTTGTATGGATTAGACCACTATTTTAAGTCACTTTGAGTCTATTTTGTGATGATTCTGTGAGTACTGTGATAACGTGATATAGATGGAACCCATCTACAAGGTAGAGTTTAATAAATGGAGCAGCTGTCCTTTTTTTTGGCATAGTAGATACTTGCACTGATTAGTAACATACATTTTGCAAAGGATTTAGAAAAGATAATATGTTGAAATATCAGCCATCTGTACCTCTCTTGTAAAAAGAAGAAACACTTCCATTTCATATTTTCTTTGCCTAATTATAAACAATTTTTTCTACAATAAAAAAGTCTTTCAAGGCATGCATAGCAGTATTTCTGTGTTAGTTGGAACCCAGTAACTGTTCAGGGGTGTATGTGATTCAGAGTTTACTTACACTTGCAAGTCATTTGAAAGGGAATAATGAAGAAATAATTTACTTCAGAGATTTTTTGTTTGTTTTTTACATGGATAATGGGCATCACATCAACATCATGATTGAAGTAAAAATTGTTTCAAGTCAGAGCAATTAAAACAATGACAAGGAAAATAATTGTTGAAGGTCATTCCATATCAAAATAATCTAAAATCAGTTTAAGACTGAGCTGGGCTTTTGAGAGAACCACTTCTGTCAAATGTGTTCTAGCAAATGGAGAGTGATTTGCAATTTTATAATTCTGATAATCATCAGTTCTTTTTTGAATGTTTTCCATAAATGCACTGTCCAGTTTCTGTGTGCATACAAGTGCCCTGTATCCAGCATGTCTTTGGTCAGCTGAGTGTATACCTATCCTTGAGTCCCCTAATTTTCCACCTAGAGGAATACAGTTTCCTGAGTTATCCTTCAGTTTCTTAACCTACAATTTTGGTTTGAAACACAATATACTAACAAGTCTTTTTCATACAGCTGAAATAAGAAAATTTCTTATTTAATTTAGCAAGTTTCGATTTTACAAAGTTTGTTTGTTGCTCTTCTGTGAGAACAGTATCCTTTCCCTATGCTTGGAGATAATCCTAGTATCACACTCAGCATCTATGTCTAAATATCAGTATCAAGGCTCCGAACTTCTTACACTGAGGCTACCTAAATGAATGCCTTTCAAAGATTAATGCTGCTTGTTACTGGAAGAGGTGTATGCAACAGGATTATGCTGTATTTAAAAAAATAATCACTTTCACAGGAACTAGAAATTCTTCTGAAATGTTTGCTTTAGCAGATGTATTACAATGTCTGCAACTTCAGAGAGACCCATGAGTTGGCTCCTGTAGAGCTGATTTGAAACCAGAAGGACTCTGAAATGCTGACAGCTATGCCTGGGTGGACTCCACATGAGACATATCTCGCTTGAAATTTGCAGAACTGCAATGGGTTTTGCTGTATTCAGAATAAAACCTGTAACCCCAGTTTACATCAATTTTTTTTCCACAAACAAAGCTCTATACCTTCAGGATGGGCCCACTACATACATGTGCTTCTATGTCATGAAGTGCATATTTAATGCAAAGGATTGACAGGAGGTCATGGAGCACTCTATTAGAATACATTTTGTAATGTACTTTCTCTGATCTTTCATATTGTGATGAAAGTTGTAGGTAGTCATCATATAAAAGTTGTTCTTTTTGTTTATTTTGATTTCTCTACTGACAGGGCCAAGACTGCTTTTATCAATGACTCCTTCCCTGTGTTGGGAAAGTTGCTAGAAATTCCTCTCTTCAGATTTAGGAGGGACTTGAGTTTTAGCACAAAGGTTGGGAAAGTAAAGCAGACATGACTTCAGCAGACTAAGAAAAGATGGAGTCATGTGGGGCCACAGCAGTTACTCATTCAGAAAAGCTGAATGAGAGGACTAAGAGTTCATGTTGCACTCTGGACAGCTGTAACATGTAATGGAAATTGTGCACACCTTTGACTGCTGGAAGCTACGTCCTCAGTTTCCTCTCATTCTTCCATCTGTTTCACTGCCACTACTCAGACATGACACCTTCATCTTCCCCAGTATGGTTATGCCTATAGGAGCTAAAATTTCACTCAGAAGAAGTCAAACTTTCTTTTAACAAACGAAGCCTTGTCAGGCTGGCCCTTTTCTTTTTGCTGCCATATGGTTGCAGTTTTGGCAAAGTGGTCTTCCTCCAAAGCTGTTAATATCTTCCCTTCTCCAAGGGCAGAAAACATAAAATACATGCACTTAATTAAGGCAGAATTTTAATTAGATATGTGTAGGCATGTTGGCATAAGGCAGTTTTCACAGTGGTAAGTTATACACTTGAAAGTATATACTTTAATTATAATTTAGTGTCTGGTTTGCAGCAGTTACTTCCCCTTTTTAAATCTCTGTGTGGTTAAACTAAGCAGTTTGATAATGTGGATTTAATTCACGGATTTTAATAAAATGAGCCATGCACCTTCTCACAAAGTGCATGACCTCTTCAGCTTACAGGTTTGACCCCACAACTCTTAATTTTGCAATAGCCAACCACAACATCCAGACTGTAAGATAACAATAACATCACTTCCCTTCCAATTCCCACCTACCCGTTGAAGCTGATATGCTGTGCAAAAAGACTGAAATATCTCTAGCATCACAAAGAGGAAAAAAAGAAAAGGCAGAGGGAACCTGACTCTGTAGATGACAGAAGAGAGGCCCAATGAGAGGAGACAGCTCCAGCAGCTGGTCCCTGCTCCCAGTGCTCTTTGATGCCTCCTCAATGGCAAATGCATATGCAGTTTGAAGTTTTTAACTGCAAGTCTGTGTACTCTTTATCATCAATTATAGGACTGCACTGTAAGGAACACATTTCAGTTTGATACTGCAGTTCCTTGTATCTTGCTAACAACTGCAAAGTGAGTGTGGAATTTTAAGTTATGATAGCAGAACTGCTGGGGGAAGTCATGCAGCTAAAGTCAACATGAAATGTTATGAAAGGAGAAGGTGATTCTTGTTTCAGGCAAAACTGTTTACAGTCACTGACAGTCACTTTTAAACTACCCAAAATTACCAAGGTGTGCCTGCGTGTGTGTCCAAGTTGCCTATCCATGGTCACTCATGGGTGATGTGGAGGGCATCTGTTGAGTTCCTCTTGATTAACAATAGCACACTGTCTTTTGGATGGATGTTTAGGAGTCAACAGTTGCTATGGTGTGGTCCTTTTGATCCAAAATTTTGTTTACTTCAGTGGTGATCATTGGTTTTGCTTCCTTATCTCGTCTATTTTAGGTCTACAGTCTGTCTTTCTTTTGGAATAACAGGAAGTTGAATGTCATATGCAATGTGCTATAACGTTGTTGCTGTCCCCCAATGAAGTATAGGGTCTCCTGCTGATAAATTTTCAGTGTTGTTTTCCAAAGCACATTCCTCCTTTTCTTGACAGAAACACATTCCTTAGGGTTTTACCACTGTCAGCCATGGCCTTGGTTATCAGTACAGACCATCCCTTTAACCCTTCCCAGTATAGTTCCTTCTGGTACTTTCACACATGCATTTCTATTAATGCATTTTTCATACCTATCTTCATATTTCTTTTACAAATCTCTGCATTTCAAGTTATTTGAATGGTAGTTTAAGGATATGTAATCGACTAGATTATAAAATAGTGGAGAACAAAAGCCATATAGCTGTAAAATATGTAGAAGAAATATTTTGGGCATTTATTTACTGAGAACATGATAGTCATGATGCATTGCACGCAACTGAACTAACCCAAAGACCATATAAATTCTACAGAAAAAATCACAAGTAATTGGATTAATGTTTTGTTGACTTCTACATTGTAAAAGCCTAAACAAGAGATAAAGATGCATCTGTTTTAATGATCCATTGAATCCCCAAACAAACCTTACAGAAGACTGGGCAAACAGCAGGATAATTGTAGAGCTCTTAGCTATGTTTTAGAATAAACGCAATGGGAGTTGGATGCAAAAAGCAGCATGAATTTATTTTATTTTCTGTTATTTGTGTATTCCTATTATATTGGCAATTTTACCCTGTAGTGTCATAAATGTAATATTCAGCTATATGCTTTTCATACACTGATTAATCAGAGCTGGTTTTGAAACAGCCTAATGAAACTGAAGGCAGGCTAAACAGAAAATACAGTAAAAATTTAAGTCATCAGACCATATTTACCCATGTAGTCTCTTAACACTGATGCATTTTCTTTT
>VZTU01027883.1:5558-29280 GCA_013400835.1 Zapornia atra
GGGGGGGGAGAGTGTATTTTTTGAAGCAGTTTTTCCACAATCGTGGCACAAAAGAATTTGCTAGGTCTGTCACATTTGGTGTCTTTCAGTTTTGAAACTGTTCATCAAAGCCCACATCTTCCTGATTATCTTCCATTTCCGCTTCTTCTATTTAAAGGCTTTAATTTTACCTTAAGTTCTCAAGCATCTGGTACAGATTGCCCACCACGGACGTGGCTGAGCACGGCGTGGGTGGGAGCAGCACCAGCACAGCCGACTCCTTACGGTTGGCCATTCCTCTTGCACACACACACACGCAAGAGGAACCTAAAGGCTGCGCTACCGCAGGCAGCGCTGAATAAAGCTCTAAGGCACTTTAGAGGATTTAAAGACTTGCTTTTAATTTTGCCATTAGTTTGATTAGGGCTTGTCCTGCATTAGAATAACAGTGATTACAAATTAATACATTTATAACTAGGGAATTGCAATTTCAGCTTGATTTTTAATTTTTTTTTGGTTTATTATGGGGGGTTTTTTTGTTTCACTGTGAGTAAATTATAACTGGGTAGAGGTTTTTTAAGTACAGCTCACTTAGAGAATGTGGCCTTCTGGGAAAGGTGTGTAATTTTGCTAGTATTGGTGGAGCATCAGGAGAAACTGAAGTTAAATCCAGTCTCTCTCTTGACGGTGTTTTGCTGGCTGCTCAAGTTAGGGATACCTGGGGATGCTTAGTATCGTAGGAGTAAAGTGTGTGTCTGCTAGGGAAGAACACACCTTTAAAGGGAGGATTTGGGAAGAATGTGGTTTAGTTTGGGGGTCTTGATATAGAATTGCCATTCAAAAGGAATAAAAACCCAAACCTCACATGAGAGCTTTGAAGCACTTGGATCAGAGAAGTATTTCTAATGAGGGGAGAGAAGTGTAGTAGGTACTGTGTAGCTATTGGGATTACCTAGTTGACACTGAAGGGTGGCCTGTGTTGGTGATGGTGCCTGTTGGAGAACCAGGATTGAATTTGGGTGCTGGTGTTGCTCGAGCACAGTGCTCCATTCACCAGGTCTGCGGTGTGCAGGGCACAGCCCCTCAGAGCCCCCCCAGGCCTGCGGCTGCTCGCCCGCTCCGTGGCTTTGCTCCTCTCCCGTTGTGCGTGTTGAAAAACACTGGAGGCTTTAGCTCCGTGGATACACAAAAGCAACCCCTTTCCATAGTTTTCATCCCTAATGTTTCGTAATTATGATTAAGAAGAAGAAGAATGCTAGTTACCTCCCATCCTTCCAGCTATGTTTACTCGCGTTCGATCCTCCTCCCCTCCGAGTCCTATTAAAGAGAGGACTGTGGGGGCAGAGCAAGACCCACGCTATGGTATTTGAATTGGCCTGAGACACCAGAGTGCATACTTGGAGGAGCTAAATATTTAGTTACAAAGAGGAGAGGTTACTCTGGAGTTTGGATTTTGCTCGTAGTGGCAAACTGAGAGTATCCTGCCGAGGACTTTCCGGAGACGTAGCCACCTACAATCACTCATGTATATTTAAATCTGGGAGCCCTCAGTAATTTCAAATAAAAAAAGGAGAGAGATGGAGAAAATCCCCCTGTGTGAACCCCCTTGATTTCTGTTTTTGTGACAGGGAAGAGGATCTAAAGAAATCCTTTGGGAAAAGGTGGTGTTGGAGCTGATGGAAGAGATTGGGATCTGAGTTCAGCCCTGCCTCTTGGATGCTGCAGCTTTTGGGGTGGGGTTTTAATTTTTTTCCCTCTAAATACTTTTTGTCCTAATCATTGCATGTCTACCTTGTCAGGGCTCCTGAATATATTTAATAATTCAAAAACATACACATTAACTGTCTGGGAGACTGAAACGCTTGGGGGCCAGATCCAGCCAAATGTCACTTGGAGGAGACGATTGTGCCTGCCGCTGCCAAATTTAGCAGTAACAGAATTAAGGTTTTACATCAGGCAGCAGGGCTGAGGTATCTGTGAGCAAAGTGTCTCTCTTAAACCAGGGAACTTAAGCCTGGCTTGGAATTAAATCGGAGCACAAAGCTTGTGTAACATCTTCAGTCAAGGAAAAAAACCCACAAGCATTTGGGAGCGTGTGAGGTATGATTTGGCTTCTTCCCATTAGATTTGTGCTCGTACCACTCCCAAATTCATATTGATTCCTGTCCTAGGCAAGCACAGCTCCCATTGACTGAGTTCCCCAGGCACATTAAACAGGCACAAATAGCTGTCAGCTCACAAACGAACACGGGTCACACGAATGGTGAATCCTTCACCGCTTAACGCTGCTTCCTTGGCTTCTGCAGAAAGAAAGCCTGATTTAATGTCTTGGGTTTATTTCCCCTCTTGATTTAAACCGTGGCTGCATTAGGAATGGCTGCGATACATTGCTTACCTAGCGAGCAGCAGGATTTAAGCACGGGCTTTGGGAGCCCAGGAATGCTGCGAATGAGCTGCTCAGTGGGTTTTGACAAGATCAGCAAATATCTTTACCATGCTATTGTAATGAGGAGATCACTTAAATAACAGACGAACAACTAAGTGGCGTAAACATATATAATAGAACTATGTAATGAAAGTTTATGCTGTTAATTGCTTGAATCTCTCTTAAATGTACAGAATCATGGAGCACTAAAAGCTGTCATATAAACAGTTTTGTTTTGAGTTTGAAATGATTCCTTTTTTTTTTTTTCTTTCTTTCTTTCATCTGCTATGATAAACAAAGTCGTTTTGTAAGCTTTACAGATCAAACATTTACTTCTAATAGTAAACTACATTTTGGATCTGGAAATGTGTGTCTTTGCGAGGCCCAGAAAGAGAGGAGAGCCCCAGCAGCCCCAGGCCTGTGGTTTTCGGTGTTTGATATCGTGAGGTTACTTAGATCAGTTCCCATAAGGCAAGATAACAGATCTGCAGTTGTTTAATAAGGAACAGGGTATGTGTTTGTAATGGCTTAAAGATCTGTTACCAAAATTTCCCCGGATAAGTGATAGCGGGGAGGTGGCCGTAATCAAAGTAGAACTAGAAAGGGATAGAAATTACATGGCAAGAGGTGGAAATGATTGGGTTTTTAATAATAGGCAGCCTGTTAGTGTGAAGCTTATGGAAAGCAGGTGTCTACATCTCCTAGGGCTACTCAGGCAGAGGCATCACCCTGAGGAGGTTCAGCTTGGTTGTTGTGAAGCTTATGGAAGGCAGGTGCCTACATCTCCTAGGGCTCCTTGGACAGGACAGAGACGTGGCCCTGAGGTGGTTCAGCTCAGCTCTGTGAACTGAGAGGTTCCCCACCAAAGGAAGGACCAAAGCGATTTGCCAGGGTGCAGCTCGCTGCGTTGGAGATGGGCCCCCCTCAGATCGTGCTGTCACTGCTCAGGCAAATTTCTGGTTCAAGGAAGCTCACTTGGGTGGACATCAGAGAGAAGAGCATGGCCTGGGAATGTTTTATGTGTCCTGCTGAAGATGCCAGCATATCAAATTAATATACGTGCCATAGTATGTCCCATCTGCCGGTGTCTGTAGATAGTCCGTAGAGTTCCTCTTGCACCTCTGAAGACAGGAGGGATTACAACAGTTCCAACGGGTCCCTTGAATAATTTAATTTGCTGGTATTTATTCTGTACTGCGAGCTGCTGAGTAAAAGTCACTTCCAAATTTCCTCATCTCTTTCTGCAGCTGATGCTGCCTGTCAGTCACTGAGATGTTGAAGGCCTTCTGCTTTTATTTATTTATTTAAAAATGGTTTTCTGGTGTTATCTGGGAGGCATCGTGTGCCTCGGAGCATCTACCCAGTGCCGAAATCTGCCTGAAAACTGAAGGTTTTCAAACCTGTGACTCAGGGGCCCTGTGTCTGGGCACCAATCCTGGCTCTATCTTGCTTTTCTGTTTGGGGAGAAGCTTTCTGCTTGGTGCTTCTTGGCAAAGCAGAGGGCTGGTGATGACCGAACTCTTCAATCAGGTTCCCCCCCCCCCGTAATGTTTTCCAAGGCTGTTGTGTAATTTCTTTTCTTAGCAAGCTTACAGAAATAGGAAGAGTGTTGAGAAAGGTTGGCATGTTTACTCTTTCAGCCAAGGTAAACACCGGGGCCGTTGATCTGCATCTCAACCAACCAGGTGTATTTAAGCCTGGGTTTATCTTGGTGGATTTCAGAGCGGTGAGAGAGGATTTCACGCGAAGGTGCGGTAACGGCATTGTTCCCTAAGAGCTATTGTGACAGTTGCTGTTCAACGGCGTCTTTCAAGACTACTATTGGTAGTAATGACAATCCGTAGCTGCAACCTATTGTCGTCTGCTCTGGGTATTGATCTATTTTGGAAACAAGGCTCCAGACGCGCTGCTGTATTTGCGGAGTACTCTGGTGGAATTTGTCTAATCCCCTAAGCCTTGATTTGTTGAATATAATGATTTTCTTTTCACCTGGTGAAAAGGCTTCCAAGGTTAAGATGATGTATCTGGCACTTGGCAGTGCCTTCTGCTCCGCCACCTTGGCGGGGTACCGGGCAGGGATGCCGGTAGCCGCTCGCTCCTCTCTCCGTGCGAGCCGGCATGCTGCCGGCAGCCTTCCCTGCAGCTCTGTCCCTTCCTGCCCTTTAACAAGCTTCCCAGTGCCACCCTTGGCACCCTGTTTCATTGTGTGTGTGTGTCAGCATGGCACCCTGCTCCGTCACGTGTGCGTCACCGCAGAAGCTGACGTGAGCCCGTGTTGAGTGCAGATCCAGGGAGGTTTTTACCGTGGGCATCTTGCTGTTACACGAAATCCATCCAGGCCCATGGGTTATTTCTGGGGGTTCCAGCAAAGTTTGTTGAAAAAACAAAAGTGAAAACCTATTGTGTGTTGCATGTGCTGCACAGTGATGGTTTTAGGGGTCTGAAAATGGAACAAAAAATGGAGATCACTCAATTCTTAGGCATGTGTGTAATCCCTGAGAAAATAGGGATTCATTTCTTTTTGTTCTGTAGTGTATAAAACAGACTCTCTCCTGGTGCTGTTTTTCTTGAATAAAAGCCTGTCTTGCTCCTGCAGATTTGGGCTTGTCGGGTCAGCCTGGCACGATGCGCTCTTCCCTCTCTGACTGTACGTTTAGATACGAGCGACCTATTTGATAAATAACTGGTACAAAGGTTTTGTTATATTAAAAACAGCCAAGTATGACTCCTGATCGAATATCAAGACTGTAATTGAATCTCAGGGGTTCTGGTACTGTTCATAAAGCATTTGAGTTGTTTTGTGCTTCGTGACGTCAGCCAAAAGCTTGATTGAATTATGTTCTTGTGTTGCGGGAGCACCTGCCAGTGCCACTAGACTTAAGGCTCTGTCAGCATTTCCATCACAAACCTTTCTGATCAGTTTGGGACTCGGCTCCAGGGGTTTGAACGGGGCCTGAAGGCTGGTGTATAAACTTCCAGCCTGGAGACGAGTCGTTCCCCAAATAAAATGAACCCAAATAAAATTCCCCCAACTCTCAATACCAGTCTGCACCGAAGAGTGGTTTTGCTGTCTGAGAAACAAAGCTGTGCAGGGCTTTGGCATCATCTGCCTCTGCCATTCGGGTACCCCACGGCTGGCTGGGCGCAGCTTCACGTGGCACTGTCACTCGGGAGCACCTGGGAGCGTGGGCCGTCGCCGCTGGCAGCTCTGCAGGGCACGGTGGAGTTTGCCTGGGTTTTGATGGAAACCTCATTAAAGGGAGAGATGGCCTCAGCCAAGCTTGAAATAATGATTCAGTTATTTTTAGGTCTCTATAGGTCTGTGTGCTCTGTTCTGGGGATCCCGAATCACCGTGCAGCTCGAGGTCAGAGCTCCTGGCAGGACAGACAGTGGCTGCACGGTGTGATGAAGCTTTGCAGCCCCGAGATCACCGCAGCGAGTCCCTGGTTCCCCCGAGCTCGCCCGGCCATGCGTGCGGGAAGATCCCGGCTCGTTGCCCTCCCTGCTTCTCCAGGGTGGACTGTTTGGCTTGGGTTGTGCACAGGGCAGATGATTTGGACTCTGGAGGCTGGACAGTCCAGCAAAAGCCCATTGGCACGGTGTTAGGTACGGCATGAATCACACCTCCTGTGGCCAGGAGACAAGCAGGCTGATGGAGCCTTGCTGAAACCCGCTCCTTGACAGCGAACAGTCAGCCTGAGGATGCACATGTCCCCTCTGTGAGGAACAGCACCGGTTCTTCCCTGTGCCTCCATCCATCTCTGAAACATTCCTTTATTTTTCTCAGCCCTGGGATGCTTTTTCAGCAATACCTGAATATTTGTGGCAGAGGGTTGAAGGAGGAAGGGAAGCAGCGGTTTAGAAACCGCTCTTCCCTGCTCTCCCAAATACAAACAGATTGCCTGTTTGGGATTCCCGATGTGCTGGGAACCTGTCAGGGATGCATGAATCTTCCTCCTGTCCCCCCACAGCAGCTTTTCTAGTCAAACCTCAGAAACTCCTCACCTCCTGGCCAGCTCCTAGTAGCCATCCGGTGCCGGAGCAGTTGCTTTTGGTTTGCTTCAGCTTGGGTTATGAGGGACCACTCGTGTTCTTTGCTCTCTGGGCTCTCCTCATAGAGCTTCATTCAATAGTATTTTATCCATTACAGTCCTATGGGGGGACAATGCTGTGTTACATCCTGATGCGAGACCTGATAGTGCTTTATTCTCCCTTTGTTAGCAAGGACCTTGCTTAACTTCTGTTTTCTGTGTCTAATCACTTTGTTGATTTTATACTCTTTGGAAAGATTTACTTACTTAGGAAATACTGTGTCTTGTTGTATAAACAGAGGAAAATTCATGTTCCTAAAATTAGATCCTTTGTAAACACCACAAATTAGAGCGTTTAATTTATGAACTGGCTTATTAACTAATGGACATTGTCTTTTTCCCTCTCCTAATTTTCTCATTTATATTCCTTTTTAAACATTTTTTTTCCCCCTTTAATCTCTGCCTTTTAAAAGGGAGGTGGTTAATTGGCACTACGGGCACCACGGCGGCGAGAGTGCTTCAGGTTCATGCTCATGGCAAGATTTGATTAAGCCGTTTGGTCAGTGTGAAATGCTGCTTCTTCGCATCTCCCTGCCTGTGACTGGAGTGTACAGCAGATACTGAAAATCGTGTTGATAGCCAATTAGGGGTGACCAAAATTACTGGTTATCAGGAAGTAAACACCCAGCTCAGGGTGGCTGTTGTCCGAGCACGGGCGCTGTGGTGTGTGGTGCTGGGGACATGCCCCTTTCTGGGGAGTGCTGTGCCATAAGACTATTGGTGTTAAATAATAAGCGTTTTCTTTTGTGCCACAAACCTATTTTGGTTGAAGCAGGAGTCTTGTTTTATATATATATATATATAATTTTAATATATATATCAGCCCATGTTTTGCTTCTTTTTAAGTCTCTTGAGAATCTGGTTGACTCCAGGTTTCTTTGGCAGTGCGGCGTCAGCGGTGTGGTCGCTTCTCACCTTTACCCAGCTTTTTACAACCTCATTTTCTCTATATCTCCCCCATTACTGACTTATTTTTTAATCCTTTCCTTGGCCTCACAAATGCAAGCTCTGTAGGACAGGGAAGACACGGCAGTTCATTAAACCTTCCCGATCCGAACACCACGGGGTGAGATTGAGTTGTCTTTTGCAGTGCAAAGCCAGGGTAGGTAGCACTGTCATTGCACTGTGAGTGTGACATGGGCAAGACACCTTCCAACACTAAGGATTCTTCTATGTCCAGAAAAATCCTCACTGCTGGACTGTGTGGCTGTCTGGATCTGACCGCTGCGGAGACTCGAGCCTTTGATTCAGAATTGTCCCAGTAATTCCGATGTTTCCTGGCTTAGGGTGCAGAAAAGGGTTTCTAGTTGAAAATTTAGGACTGAGGACATAGGAAAGGAGGAAAGAACTGAAAATGCTGTTATTAAACCTTACACAGGGAACAGAACATTGATGATTTGAATTTTTGTGCTTCTGGAGTCCCACTGCCTGTAAATACCTCAGTGTTTTATGTGGCTGTTGAACCCATGGTGTCCGACTACAAGGAGATGATGAGATTTATTATACTAAAAGTATGATTATTTGAAACTTCTAAAAAAAAATTAGATATTTAAATATGTTATTCTTGAATGTAAAAACAACAGGGAAAAAAAATCCTCTGGCTCTGCCACTGGGCAAAATCGTGATGTGTTTGAAAACAGGGCACTGCCTAATGCCGTGCCGATCGGAGAGTTGTTATTAATCCAAAATAGAAAGAGCTTAAATAGAAAGTGCAGGATTACAAAAGAAGCAGCTTTATTCTTTTTAACAGAAAGTTATTTCCTCTTGTTCAGCTCAGTCCTGTTCCCTGGTTTTGGGAAAAATCAAGCTCTGCAGGAGTGGGATGAAACCCCTGGCACCGGGCGGCCCTTTGCGGTGCCCTTGCAGGGGTCACCAGCTCTGTGTGGTGTCTGTGGGCACATTGCCATTTTCCTAACATTTGTCCCATTTGTATTCTTCTGCTTAAGCCTCTTCCCCACCCCTTGGTGTCTAAAAGACCTGGTTTGCTTGGAAATTAAGGGTGAAAATGAAAGCGGGCAGCGTGCTGAACACTGTCAGGTTCCTCTGTTGTATTTAGCAGAAGTCAGTTTGGGGGGGAAAAAAAAACCCCCAACAAACAATCCAATGCTGAGTAACAACAGAAATTATTTAAAAATAATGCTAATAAATAGATAGATATATATTTGAGAATTAGCACTCTTCCTGCTCTCTGCCTGCTGGGAGAATTCCTGAGGCTGAGCAAGGGAAGGATGAGGCTGCTCGCTTGCCCGTGCGTCGCAGGTGGCACCCATCTTCCCTCCTTTGACTGGGGTCAGAGACTGGTATCTTCCTTGAACGTCGTGGTGTAGGTGCCCCTGCTGCAGGGGGGCTGTGTGCAGGTAGGGGGGCTTATCCCTTTTTTAAGGAAAGGTTTTAAAGCGGCTCTTCCAAGGCGCCCGTCTCTTCATACCGATCGTAGACAGATCAGTGGCTGAACTTAAACGAGATAAATCCCATCCTCAGGATCCCCTGGGTCTACTTGAATCCCTTTATTTTTAAATTATTATTATTTCTTAAGTTTTTAATGTTTAGAACCCAAAATCCTTCCCTTCTCTCTTTGGAGAACCAGGAGCTTACATGATATCGACTGCAAGACCCGCTGCAGCGTTTTATGTTATTATTTATGTATTTATTAGGTTTATTAAAGACTGCCACTGTGCTTGGTGTTGTGCTTTTTAGAGGGTTAATTGGTTCCAGTTGCAGAGTTAATTGATTTCAGTTGGCTTCCAAGGAGGAGATGCGAAATGGAGCCTCTTCTGAGGGTGACACTTCCCAGGAGAGGGAAACACCTCCTCTCCCCTTCCCATGAGGTACAATTCTCCTTTGTACCTGAAGAGAAGCTTTCTGGTTGGGGTGGGTTGTGTTTTTTTTCCCCTCTCTGCGTTGCCATTTCATCTCATCCCTGTAAAATGCCTCCTTCCTAGTGGCAGGGTGTCTGTGCAGTCATGAATGTGCCTCTCCATTATTAGCATCTTTTGATTTGATTCCAACTCGGTGACTAATAGCAACAGATTCCAAATAGTTATTCTGAGACTTTTTGACTCAGTCCAAATTTTGCCTTTAAAAAATGACTTTGCTTCCATCCAAGAGCTGGTTTGCTCTCCTGCATTCATTGTAGCCCTTTCCAAACTGATTTTTCAACTTGAAAAGGGGGTTTTTGATCTTCTTCTAGTTTAATCAGAGTTTCCTGAGAGGGCTTCAAGGAAGAACACTGAGTGGGGAAACTGGAGAAGTTCCTTCTAGAGAATCATCAAAAATTCTGGCTGCTTACTGTCTAATAGTGGATTTATGAACTGTGCTCAGACAGGTTTTTTTTTCTCTGGTGGGGATTCACACTTCCTGCGTCTGGCTCACTCAGAAACACTGCAAATATCGCACTTCTCCTTCTCATTAGAGGCAGCTAATTAATAAATATGAGAAAGTTGAACTGATGGGGGGAAAAAAACGTTAGCTGGGCACTGTGACTTGGTAACCTTGGCTTTCTTTTGAGTAATACCAACTAATAGATAACACCCAGGAGGAAGCGGTGGTGGGTTTATCTCCTCCATCGAACGCACTTCAAGAGGAAACCAGCAGAACTCCACACAGACCCACTGAGTTGTGCTGGTTTACTCTGAGGAGCTTGTGTTCAGTGAGGAAACTCACAGGGTAAAGTCTAAAATCCCTCTCTCCTGGTGAGGGCAGCAAGGAGGATGGGTGTTTTTGGGGAGGAAGCCGTGCCACGGCTCCACGTGTAGGTACCGCTTTGTACCCCTCCTTTTACTCCTCATTGTAAAAGGAAAGTATGCATTTCCTGGGTGCTTGTTGGGCTGAAGCCTCCTTGAAGCTCCCATTCAATAATTTGTCTTATTCATCTCCTCATCACGCTCATGGTTCTGTTACATTCACCTAGGGGAAGGATGCAGTGCTAGAGGAAGAATGAATATGGATGACTGGCTGAATGCGAGTGATGTTCAGAGCTCAGCGGTTCCATTTGTCGGGCTCCTGGCGAGATCAGGCCCAGGTTTTGAATCATCAAGTGCACTTGAGGTGCTTTCCCACCCCCCTGAGTTGGAACCCAGTCTTTTGGCTGTTGAAAGCAATGGGAATTTTCCTGGCCACTTCCCTGCCAGAAGGATCAGGCTCTTTGTCTGCCTATATTCTGCAGATCTATCCATTCCATTGCCCTACAGGCTCATGCTGATGAAGGAGATAGGTAGAGGTTTGGAAAGGTGTGATAGGATTTGGGGGGCTTGGAAGAGGAGGGCTCCAGTCATTTAGTCATTCTTTTAGGCTTGCCCAGAAGAAGAATCCTCTCCTATACTCTGCTGGGAGCTGTGTGCAGGGATTGGAGCAGCCTGGTGAAAAGTTGTTTCCTTTCAGTGTTTTGAAGTGATTTTAAAATAGGGATTTTCTCTACCAGCTTGGTGTTAATTGGTAACAAAACCTTCCCTTTTAAACAAACTTGCTGCCCTTCTCATAACTAGTGTACACTTTGTATTTCCTTGTCCTACTGTTTGGGTTATAAACATATTTAAAAAAAATATATATATTCACACACACAACATTATCATGATTCGGCTTAAGCATCTGTGGTTATAAGTGCACTTCATTTCACCTAATTAAGTTATTTAGTCATTTACACATTAGCAATGTACTACATATTCCACTTTTACAGGAACTTATTTTAATTATACCCACAGTTCTGTTCTGCTCCATTATAGCCATAGATCAAGCTGAATAATAACCATTCTAAAAGCCATATGCTAAAAGAGATTATAGGTCATTAAGGCCAAATTAAGGTAACATTTCTGATGGCCACAAACAGAAGTCTAACCAACAATTATCTTCTTTCAGGTCTGTAGATACAGTCCTCTTTCAGCTTTTAAGATGACAACCAAAGGACAAGCTCTGATTCCTAATTGTTGGCCTTGGTTTCAGAGGTTGTAATTCCTGAAATTAATAAGGTTTGCTAAGGCAGAGTGCTGTTTGTTTGGTTCTCACTCCCTGATTCTGGTGGCTGCTGGGGGCCCCCAATGGAAACTCCAGCTTCAGGTGCTCCAGCTCTGTGTAAGCATCCACCAGCCCGCTGCCTTTGGTGGTACCAACCATCACAGCTCATTTCCAGCAGCGTTGGGTTCTACATCTTTGGTCTCAACTGGCTTCTGCTGAGTAGGGGTGAATCTGGTTGCCTCAAGATTAATTTTGGCTTGGAGCTTGCACCTAAGCAGCTTACCAGTAATTCCCTTTTCAGTGAGACTAGGTGGTGGTTTCCTCTGGAAAGAGCTGAGCTGTAGACAAAGTTTGTACAGGGAGACACGCAAGTATCAGGTCTTTGGTACCCATGGGGGGAGCAAGTGAGTCTTCTGCTAGTTTGGAACATGTAAAGTTAACTGGGAGTACATCCTTTCCACTGTCCAAACACATCCATGTTAAAAAACACCCTGGATGTATTTGAAAGATGGGTGGGTGAAGGGTTGGACTCAATTATCTCTTGAGATCCCTTCCAACCCCTGTGATTCTGTGAGGTTCTCAGGGCTATGGTTTAGTAGAGGATGGGTGTGGTGTGACTTGGTGATCTCAAAGGTCTTTTCCAACCTAGTCTTTCTGTTAAGTGGAGTAAATATTCCAATTGCACTCAAATTCACAACAATCTGGAGGAGGTGGCTCAAACAGGACAGTGTTCCTTGAAGGTTGGTGAGGGTGGGCTGGGCCTAGGGGACACATTTCAAACCAGAAAGTGCTCTTAACTTACAGACCCTGCTTTGCAACAAAGGAAGTTGGAAACTGTTCCTGTCTCTTGGTCCTTAGTTTCCCACTCTTTCTGTTAGCCTCTTGAGGGTATTTTAAAAGAAATATTTATTGGATAAAAGCAACTGTTCTTCTAAATATGTAGGTTGTCACCAAAAAGTGTCATTGGTGCTCGTACTTCAGATGTTTGGTTGGTGCTTGGTTCTGCCCAAGCTCTGGTAGAAAGCCAAAGGGAATTATGCTCCTCTTCTGCCCACTGCCACACCAGTGAGTACTGTAGTAGCAGTGGCTGTTGTAGCCCTTTGTATTCCAGAGTAAATCATGTGAATTATGAGATACTGTAGGATAAGATCCCATTGACAGCTGGGATTCCTGGTGCATCTCACAAGTAACAGCAGAGGGGGAAAAAAAAAGAGCCAATCTCTTATCTAATGGGGTTGTTAAAAACAGGTAATGCCACATTCCTGAGCAGTGTCTCTCAGATTCCTGGCTGGCCCTGGCAGTAAATCATTCCCATGTTTGTGTCTCCAGTTAAGTGGTACTGCAGGGTATCTCTTTGGTGTGTGTGGACCCAGGGATGTGTGTCAGCTGCCTTTCTTAGGAGCATTTGAGGAGGCAGTCAGGACTGGAAGGGAAGGGTTTGGATTAGCAGGGTCCAGGTGCCTGGCATGGCTTAGATTGTCATGCTCTGTCTTAAAATTGTTCAGGGTTTTGATCCAAAAATCATCTCAGAGTAATGTTCCAGCATCTCAGTCCTGATGGCCAGAAGTCTCATTGTAATGTTTTGACAAAATTTAAATATGGCCAGTTTATATTCACTTGTTCTTGTTCCAGCACTTAAATAGCATGTTTCCCTTCTCCATCTGTCCCCATCCCCCTCCCCGTGGCGTGTCTCTGCAGGAACGTGCCTTTTTGGAGAAGAAAAGTCACCCAGACATGTGTGTCTCTCAGATGCCTGCACACACTTGCCCTGCTGGGTTTGTAATCCTCCCGAGGAGGGAGCAGGGTGCTGGGGAGTGGTGTCACCACAGCAGGTGCTGTCTCTAGATCTGAGGGAGTCCTGTCCCACCGCTGCGGCACCTGCAGCCGCCCCACGGCACCTTCTGACCTCCAGAGCTGCCCTGGGGAGTGGAGGCTTTGGAGCTGTTGGGTGGGCTCCCAGTTGGGGTCATTTGAGCTGAGCTCCCGGAGAGCTGCAGGAGCTGCTTGGGGTAGGGCTGTGGATGGAGGTGGAGCTGGCTGGTGGTGTCTGTGGGCGTTCTGTGGCTGGAGTTGGACTGGTGTGGGCCCTGGCAGTGGGGCTGCTGCTCCTTCCCTAAGGTCAGGAGTGGGGAACAGATTTCCCCTTGCACACTTTGGAAGGGAACATGAGGAGGCTGCTGTACCTTGTCTTCCCTGCTCAGAAGGAGGTAGATCCTCACATTACGTCCCACCATCGCGGTGGTGCTGATGTGTAGAGGCCAATGTGACGAGGGCATCGGCCACGAGGGTATCATGAGCCTGGGTATCAGTGATGAGATACTTAACCCGAAGTGTGAGGGGTTGGTTTTTTCTCCTCCCAGTATTTTCCTAAGAGGTTTCTGTGCTCCCCCAGTCCAGCAGGCTGGTGTGATACTCCTGTCCTTGTGTTTTGACTTTGGATGCACTCTTAGATGTTGACTTCAGCATAGTTTTGTCTTTCTGCAACTCAGTGTGAATGACACAGCTCTTCTGCTGGCAAACCTTCTCTATTGCTCAGGGGTCAAAAATAGAACCCATACATCATTTTTCTTTAAACCCTGCTCCAAATCCTGAGGATTTCTACTCAAGGAAGAGTCCCAGAGGCTGGGATCCCATGCCTCAGCGCTGCGCTGAGCCCCACAGCGGCTGTGACTCCGCTCAGCTCGGTGGATTCGTGCCAGACTCGTGCTTGTGCAACTACAAAACTCTTACATTTTGTCAGAGAAGCTGCTAAGTAGTACCCTGGAATCCAAAGTGTGCAGCATGTGCAAAGTCAAACTCTATTTAAAGCTCCTGATTCGCAGAGGAACACCTCTAACCTTTCAATATGTGAATAAGATGTCAACCCAGTTCTGTAACTCCACCAGGTTTTGACGTGCTCGTGCCTTTGCTGGTACACTTGCACTGGGGAAGTGCAACCCTTTGCTTATTTAAATAGTGCCAACATTGAACGTTAGCACCTTCTGATTTGAGAGCAAAGAGACTCCAGAGATGATCTGACGTCACGGGAGCGAGCGTCGCGCAGCCACAGCTCCTTTTGGAAGAGGCTTGGATTTGAAGGTGTTCCCTCTTTCCTTACCCTCTCCTCTCTGAAACCCATTTGCAAGATTCCCTGGGAGGAAGAGGAGATTTCTTCCTCAAACTGCACTGTCTGGGTCAGGATTTACAGCAGTGGCTCTGCCTTTCCTTGCTGTGGAGTTCAGCCATCGGAGTGAGCGGTGGGAATGGCGTGCTGTCTTAGCAGGGGGTGTGGAGGAAGACTTGTGCTCCTCAAACCTGGCCATGGGGTTGGCCACTGTTGGGCTCTTCAAAAGCAAGGTGTGGAAACCTCACTTTAAATGAGCTGGTTTAAACACTGAGGGCTTGAGCAGGGTACATTTGAATTTACAATTCTGAGAAGACCCTGTGGCAGCTGTAATGTGAAAGGAGTGGGGTCTTCATGAATCCTTTGGCTTTTAGGCAATCAGCCTTTTATTTGCTTATTTCTTTAGGAGTTTTTTTTGGGGGGGTTTTCTTCATGTTTTTCTTTTTCAGAGGAGGCCACTGGCCTGCCACCTTTGTTGGTCTTCAGGGTGCAAATTATTTTCAAATCCAAATTTTCTTCCAAGGGGATCTTGAAAAGTCCTAAACACCTTTTGGGCTCTTTTGTGCAAATATGGGGTGGGGGTTGTGCTGGGAAAGTTTTCATGTCTTGGAGATGACTTGGAGAGTAACATCCTGAACCAAACAGCAATGAATTGTGAAATGGGAAGAGGAAATAGAGAAATCTGGTTTTTCTCTATGGGATCAAAACCAGCTTGAGGGGAAGGGTAGGAGAATAATGTGGGAATATTTAATGTGGCCAAATCTGGGAGTTAGTTGAGATTTCACTTTTTATTTCAGCCCCTTTATTATGGGGCTGAAATACATTACATTATATTAGTAATGCTGCTTTATTAGTGTTTATTTGAAGGATGAGTGTGAGGAACAACTTTGCCAGTTTACTTGTGACACGAGTTGATATCTAAAGGGAATATCACTGATGGAAAACCAGAGAGACTAAATAGATATATTTGGTCTCACAGGCAGTCCATTAATTTGCTCAAATTAAATATTATCTTTAAATATTGAAAGGTTAAATGTACACTGATAATGGATTTAGACAGCCATTAAGTCATAATTGCTCTCTAATGTAGTTAGCAAAAGACATTATTTGATATAACTTATTGAAAAGGGACTAAAAGCACCAGGATTATTTTTTTCCACTTGCCCTTTTTCATATAAATGTACAAGATTAAATTCCATTTTCATTTAACACTGTGGGACCTGCTAAACTCAGGGAGTTTGGGTGGCTCTGGGTGAGCCGGTGGGATACGGGCTGTGCCCCCCAGATTGGGCTCGGTGTGGCTGGGTGCTTGTGCTCAGTCCTTCAGGCAAGAGTGTGCAAGAAAGGAGGATTATTTCCCCTTGGGAGGGAGAAAAGGTGTAATCATGGAATCACCAGTCCCAGACTGGTGTGGGTGGGAAGGGACCTCAAAGATCTCCTCCTCATGGGGGCTCTTGGAGCTGGTCCATCATCAGCTGGGGAATGTGAGCTGGGGCTGAAGGAACCAAGTCCAGGGTTCCAGGTGTGTTATGGTCACCAAGGCTTTATTTTGGTTGAAATGAAAAAATATTTTCAAGCTTTCATAATATTTATCTGCAGCTGTAGGTGGGTGCAGCTCTCCAGCCTGAGCTCCTTCCAGAGGGATCGCTGACCCCTCTGCGCATGATGTTAGTGCCACTAGTGCTCCTGCTGATCCAGTTCTCCTGAGGCCCCTGGGGATTAGATCAGTACCAGGTATAAAGCAGCACAGTCCCCAGAGCTGGGATGGTCCCAGGGAGGTGGTTTGAGAAGAGATTCCCAGGGATATAGGGCTGCAGGAGTGCCCTGGGGTACATAAATTGGGGCAACGAGATGGTTCATCAGCTGGTTTGGTGATTTCATTCATTTATTTGTTGATTAAAGGGGACAAACCACCTCTGTGGTTGAAGTCACTTTGCTGACCACAACCTGTTGCCTTCCTGGGCAGGGGCCATCTACAGACGATGGTTCTTCAGGAGTGGGATAAAGATGTGCCCCTGGACTGGGCACTGGTGAGGCTGCACCTGGAGTGCTGGGTCCAGTTCTGGGCTCCTCACCATCAGAAGGACATGGAGGTCCTGGAGCGAGTCCAGAGAAGGGCAGCCAGGCTGGGGAAGGGGCTGGAGGGCAAATCCTCTGAGGAGCAGCTGAGGGTGTTGAGCCTGGAGAAGAGGAGGCTGAGGGGAGACCTTCTCCCCACCCACCTCCCCTGCCCTGCCAGGAGGGTGCAGAGAGGTGGGCGATGGTCTCTTCAGCCAGGGGACAGGAGATGGGACAAGGGGCAATGGGCTCAAGCTGCCCCAGGGCAGGGTCAGCTCAGATGGGAGGGCAAAGTTCTTCCCTGCAAGAGTTGTCAGAGCCTGGCACAGGCTGCCCAGGGAGGGGGCTGAGTCCCCACCCCTGGGGGTGTTTAAAAACAGGGTAGATGAGGTGCTCAGGGATCTGGTTTAACACAGGACAGGAATGGTTGGACTTGTTGAGTTTAAAGGTCTTTTCCAACCTTGGGATTCTGGGATCATTTCTAAAGCCCCTCTGGTTCCATTCAGAGCAGCATTTCAGTCTGCAGCTTGTGAATTGGGTGTTCAGAGACCTCACAGGACTTTTATGTCAGGAAGAAGAAAGATAACTATCAGTCTCTTCTTGGATAGTGTCTTCTGTTTAAAGCCTGGAAGGGCCTTAGCCATAAGTAGATGTTATCCTGTAAATAGGATGTTTTTCTTCTTCAGCAATCTTTAATGAGATGATATCAAGTAGAAGACTTCCTTAAAACAAAGGAAAATGCTGTTCTCATCCATGACAGTATTATCTGAGAAGTCAGAAAATCCCTAGAACATGGTGCTGCTTGGCTTTGCCTCTTGTGTGTCATGTAGGTAACCAAGCAGGATGGCTTTGTCTTCATTTCCCTGTCCTGAATCTTAGGAGAGGGGGAAAAACCCCCCCACCAAATCCTTGCTGAATGCTTGGTGGTGAAAACCCAAGTTCTAGATGAATTACAAATCAGGAGAAGGTTTTGTGCAAGAAAGGTTTGACTTTCTTCTTCCTGGCACGTGTGAGGGAATAGTTTGTGTGTCTTAGAAAAGAAATGCCCACGACATCTTCATCTTAATGAAACAGTTCCTTAAAACCACATTCTGGGGGGGTTCATTAATCCCTGATGCTTTATCCTTTGGCTGGTTTAACTGGGGCTCAGTTTGTAGAGTGGAACCTTTGGCTCTGGGCACCTTTATTATCGTTTTGAGGGAGAGACAACTGGTTTTGGGAGTTCTCATCCATCAGAGCTTTGTGAAGAGACAGAGGTAACACCTTGCACGAGCAGGGTCTCCTCTTTCTGCTGCTTCCCTGCAGCATTTAACTGAAGGACTGGGAGAAGTTTGTTTCCAGGGGGAAAACCCACATGCAGGAAGCTTCCAAAAGGGGTTTTAGTTCTGATGGTAGGAACCCCCCCTTGTACAGCAGTGCCCAGCCTTTGGTTAACACCTGCCACCTACCTGGAGCTGGCAAACCTGTCTGGTTGCACCAGGAATGTGAGAAGGAATTGCTCACTCTCCAGGCTCTGAAGATGCTGGAGGTGACCTCTTCCCTTTCAACATAAGGCTTTTTTTGGTGAAATGAAGCAAAATGAACCACACTTTGCAAATTAATTCAAACTGGTTCATTCTTCCCTGTGTGTCAGCTCTTGCAGTGTTTGCTGGCTTCACCATGCATGTGGTGTGTGCTTCTTGTTATTTAAAATGGCTTAATTAGGAAAGGAAGGAAACTGGGCTGGCAAATGGGAACACAACCCCAAACCGACCAGTAAACCCTCAAAAAGTGATAGACCTCTGGAAAGGGAGCAGCTCCATGGAGTGAGCAGTTTGGTTGGTTCTCAGCACCAAGCTGTCACTCTAGACTTCTCTGTTTTCCTATATAACTCTTGGATCTTCTTGTGCAGTGTCCCATCGTGGTTTGGGGAGAGGAGGTGTGGATCTGCTCCCTTAGACATCCCCAATTCCTTTGTGGGGGGTTTCCTGGCCCCGTCAGCGGTACCCAGGGTTTGAACAGGACAGGACAACCCAAAGCCATTGAAAACTGGGACTCATTAAGTCCCTCATCAGGATCCTGAATCAGGGGCCTGTTTCCCTGAGGCGCTGTCATCGGATCCCCGCTGCTCGTCATGCCTGCAGCCGGGCTTCCCGCCCGTTCCGGGGCCTGACCGTGGCCCTGGGGCTTATGTCCACCTGTTGCCCCAAAATCCAGCCGCCACGCTGGGCCGTGGCACAAGGGGGGTATTGTTCAGAGCCCATGGGGGCCTGTGGGATCCTGTACAGCCACTGGAACAAATGGGTTACCCCCCCTCTGCAGCAGGGCGGTAGTTCTCAGGGCTAGCAGTATCCTAAAGCAACATGCAGTGTAGTGTTTGAGAGGGGGTTTTTTTTTAGTTTTAAGAGAATTTGTTCGTTTTAAGAGTTATTTTTTAGTTTGAAGAGGTGATTTTTTATTTTGAAGAGTTGATGTTTTTAGTTTGGAGAGTTGGTTTTTTTAGTTTGGAGAGTTGGTTTTTTTAGTTTGGAGATTTGATATTTTCCTTTGAAGAGCTGGTTTTTTCCCCTTTCTTTTGAAAAGAGAATTCCCCCCCCCCAAGCAATCATCCTGAGCAGAAACCAAGAAGATGATTTGTTTATTTCTATATTTTCAAGTCCTTTTCTCTCCAGGCTCAGCCTGTCCCTTTCCCCAGAGTGCTGCTCTTTAGCCAGAGCTGCACCTTTCACCTAATAATCTGCATTACAGTAGGGAAACCTCCCAGCATGTAGTAAGGAGAGAGCAAATCCTGAGTACCTGCAGTTAGATGCTTTGAGAAGTGCTTGTGGGGCTCCGGCTGCTCTCTGGTGTCACCGGCCAACCCCGCTCATCTGTGGTGGGGATCAGAAGCAACTAAGAAATCCCTTCCTTTCCCCCCCCAAAAAATGGTGACAAACACCATTTTATCTTCTTCAAAATGTTTGGAGGAAACAAAATAATAATCATGAGAGGCAGGAAGCCAGATCTTCTTGTTTTTCCATCTTTGCCCAAGCTGAGTCTTCTTGTTTGTTACCTCTGGTAATTGTTTGCTTCCCCCCAACCCTTTTCCAGGCAGAATTTCCCAGGAAGCCCAGTTGGTTCATTTCCAGCTTACATTGAGGGAACTATTCCTGAGGAAATGGCTGCTCTGGTTAAAGGAGAGTGTTGTTATTTGTTAAAAGAGAGATTTGAACAAGTTGGATCCAAGGAAAATCTGGGGGTTGGTTTGTTGGAAGAATCTTCCGGCCGAGGTGCTCTAGTCCTGAACCTTATTGTGGCTGAGCGAGCCCGACACAAAGAGGAGGATCCTTCCCCAGGAGCTTAAAGCTGGAGTATAAAACAAGGGAGAACAGATGGATGGACAGATTGGGGAGCACAAGAAGACAAAGAGATGGTATTGTTTGGCATAAATAGCTGTGGTCGGCTCTTCCCGGCAGCTGAACCCAACCCGGGGCTGGTGAATAATGGATGGCTGAGGCGGTGGGGACTGGAGGACCGGGAGGAGGATGCAAGGAGGGAGCACAGTCAAGAGGGTTTTCAGATGTATTTGGAGATGTGGAGAGGGTAAAGCTGGAGGTGGAGAGGAGGGAAACTGAAGGGCAGAGCAGAGGAGGAGATGGTGAAGTAGGCAATGGGAAAAATCCCAGTGGGCTTCAGAGAGAGAACGGAGGAGAACCTTCCATCCCTGAGGGAGGCTGAAGGAGGGAGAGGGGAATAGCAGGGAGGAAGGGATGCTTCATTTCCAGTTATTCCTGGGGAGGAATTGGCAGAGCGCTGTGCTGAGGGAGAGCTGGAGCCAGGAGAAGGAAGGGGAAGGGAGACGGAGTAAACGGCAGAGAAAAGGCAGCTGGGGTTGTGGGTGTGTGGCTCCGGAAGCCGGAGGAGCAGAGAGCTCTCCAGCAGGAAGGGCACAGGGCTTAAGAAGCAGAGGAGTCATCTGGGGTGGAGGACATCTGCCTGGTGGTGGGGTCTCCACCCAGACAGCTCACCTTGCAAGAGGAGGAGCGCAGCGAGGGATTGCTGGTACTGCTGCTCAGGACTGAGGGTCACTTCTGGGTGATGGGGAGGGGGAGAAAGGACTCAGGGTGGAGAAGGGTGATGGTGAGACCCATCAGCCATGTCAACCAGGGGAAAAGGGAAGAAAGGGACTGAGAACAGGTTGGTCATCCACTGTTGGGTTGAAGATGATGGCACAATGGATGGAAGCAAACCAGAGGATGGTGGGAGGTAGGAGAGGTAATATGCCTGCTCTGAAGTTGGGATGATCTGCCTGGTTTGGCTCAAGAGAGAGAACACCTTGGTTTTCTGTAGGGGGGATTGAGTAGGGAAGGTAGTGAGCATTGAATGAAGAATTTAGGCAACATCTACTCAGTTCTGTGCACCAATCAAATGCCTATTTATTGCCCTGTGACATGGGGCTGACTGCATGAATGTAGGGATAAAGCCCCCAAACCTGAAGGCCCTGAGAAGAGAGAGCAGAATGGAAGTAGGGAAAAGAAAAACAAGGCAGTTGAAGGGGGGTGTAGAGGTAGGACCTGGAAATGACTGGAAGGGTATGTGTGTGGTAGTGTGGAAATTGTAAGGGTGGGGATGGGTGAGGGTAAGGGTTGAAGAGGTAGATATGAGAGAGGAAACATTAAGCAGCTGGGTTGCAAAGTGTGAAGAAGATGTTTCCTTGGGGTTGCTGGGAGGAGCGTGGCACAGACAGGTTGTGAGTGATGGAGTTGTTCTTACACGCGTTCAGAGCCCCCCTTTCCCTGGGTAGGGATGCTGGTGGAGGCACTGACAGCCTGCTGGCATGGGGCCTGTTCCAGAGATGCTTGTGGTACCAGATAACTGGTGCTGCAGATAGTGTCAGTCATCCAGGTAGCAAAGCTATGCTGGTTGGTACCTCAGTCTTGGAATATAGCTCTTCCTCTGGGTTTCAGTGGGACAGCTTTGAAACAGAATGAGAAATGCCTCTCCTCCACTGGTGTTTCCACTTCATGCTCAGCTCAGTTATTCCCTGGAAGAAGCATACCTGCAGGAAGGACAGACAGCAGTCTGGGTTTCATCCCACAGGGATCTGGTTGCTGTTCTGGTGCCATATGCAGCGTTAGAGAGATGAGCCAGGAGCGAGCTGCTGGCCATGAAGTTGAGTGCTCTGCATTAGGTGTGCTGTGATTGCCTCTCTCACTACTGTATGTCACTCATTTCACATTTAAATATCTAATGGCTCTCATCAAACAACATTTAAACTTTCTATGAAATCCTGCAAATGTTCCTTTAGATCATATTATAAGGAACAATGGATGAAATGAGCTTGAATGGGAGGGCTGTGTTTCAGTCTCAGGGGTTCTGCAGCTGCTGGTGATGACAGTGGGACACTTCAATTGAGCTGCAGCCTGGTATTCAGCAGCACCCTGCCCATTAAACCACGGAGAAAAACAGTCTAAATGGTCCAGCACATTTCCTTTTCCACACTATTTTCATCTTAGTCACTGGAGTGTTTCTGTAGAAAATAATTTATTTACTGGGAAGCTAACAAGGAATGTTTTGGTCACTGTGAGCACCAGATGTGGCGTTCGGGTTGTAGCATGAACAAACTTAATTCAACAAGGAAGTCTTTATGCATTGAAAAAGGAGCTCACGTGGCCAGGCTGGCTGGAACAGACCCCTCCTCCTCACAAGGGAAGCAGGAACGAGCCCCTGACATCTCAGATGGCAAAACCAAGCCCCAAGCTCTGGAGATCTTGAGGCCCTAACAGCTATTTTATTAGTATTTCATCAGAGAACCCCAGCCTGGGCTGGGTTGGGAGGGACCCCAAGGATCACAGAGCTCCAACCCCCCTGCCACAGGCAGGGCCACCAACCTCCAGGCCTGGAGCTACACAAGCTTGCCCAGAGCCCCATCCAACCTGGCCTGGAACACCCCCAGGGATGGGGCAAAGTGAAACTATTTGTTTCTTTGGGTAGCAGCATATTTTGGGAGTTTAATAGACTCATGAGGAGACACGTTCGGTCGCCCAAGGACATCGCGATGGGGGGGACAGATGCCACCTTGAGGGAAGCAAATCAAGCCATGGAGTGATGTGCTAACACAGAGGGAGTTGAAGCAGCGTTGCTGGGAAGAGATAGGTTTAGTATTAAGAGTTGCTATTATGTAGATGCTGAGTTTTGAATGTAGCTGAAGCCCTACTGTGAAGGCTGTGTGTGTTAGTAGCGGGCACACCCTCAGCTATAGGTAATTGCCCTTCTCACATCCCTCGTCTGCTGTTCAGCTGACTTGTAAGTTGGGATTTTTGCCCTGGTTGTGCCTCACTCTCTGGAATCAGTGAGGGTTGAGGATGCTGGTGAACCCTGAAAACTGAAATCATGCTGTCTGGTTCTTTGCCAGAGAACCACAGGGCCTGAGGAACCAGAGGAGGCTCACATCACAGAGAGGGTCCCACTGCAGGAGTGGTCCCACCTCTTGCTTTGCAAGCCATGGAGTAGATTAATAGGGTTGGGGGGTTTTTTTAGGATGTGTTTTCTTGTTTTCATGTGTTGCAGTTTGGTGTAGCTGTGCTGCTTCAGTGGCTCTTGTAAGCTGCAGTTGCAGCTCTCTGCAAGCCCCAGATTTTGAAAACATTGGTCCACTCAAGGCCAAATTTGAGACTGAGCCTGTCAGAGCTGGTCACAGCGCCTCTGGGAATCACAGAGAGGAGGAAAACCTGCTGGCAGGGGCACTTTGCCACCGGAGCAGAGAAGATGGAACAAGCTGCACAGACCCCAAGGCCAGGCCCGCAGGAGGGGGGTGAAGGATGCGAAAAGAGAGTTTCCCCTGCAGCTCGTGGTGGAGCCCGTGGTGACACGGGTGTCCCCCCAAAGCCCAGGGATGGGGACGGGGAGCAGAGACACCTCTGCCCTGTGAAGATTGATCCACGCCTCAGCACGTTTGCTGGGGGACTTGTGACTTTGCGGGGGACCAGGCCGGGGGGTCTGGACCTGATGTCAGCACCCTATGGAGGGGAGAGTCCTGCTGAGAGGCCTGTGGTGAGGAGATGACTCCCCATAGAGAGGACTCACGCTGCAGAAGGTCGTGGACACGACTCTCGCGTGAGTGGGACCCCACGGTGCCGCAGGGGAAGGGGGTGTGT
>VZTU01027883.1:33376-66279 GCA_013400835.1 Zapornia atra
TCCTCCTCCTCCTCCTCTCCTTCTCCTCCTCCTCTCCTCTCCTCCTCCTTTTTTTCCTCATTAACACCCACCTCAGTGCACCATGCTCTTTGTGTGCTAAAGAGCATTTAACCCAAGCATCCATTCAGGAGTGGCTCCCTCCTGATCCTGCTGCAGTTGTGGACAAGCTCCCATTCACTGTCAGAGAGGAGCCTGCTTTAACACCAGTTGTACAGGCAGTAGGTGCCTTGACTGGCAGGCAGGTATCTAGGATGACTTTGAGGAGCACAGAGCCAGCTAACCTTGGGAATAGGGTATCCCAGCATGTGGGGAAATCCCAGGAAGCACCTCCCTGCACCTTGACATGCCCCTTGGAAATCTGCCTTTGCTAGGCAAGTGGAGAAACCCCCTGGATGGAAGGAGTGGCAAAGCTGCCCTTCCTCAGTGTGCAAGAGGCAAGGCAGCTGAGGGGAGAGGAAACAGCAGCACTTGGCTTTTTAATTGCTGAGTGAGACAAGGCTGAGAGTTGCCAGTGTTGCTGAAGTGCCATGGCAACGAGCAGAGCTGCTCTGCAGCTTGGGAACTGCATTTTTGGAACCGCTGCCTCACACACTGCAGTATTGCTGCTGTGCTCAGGGAATGCATTTCCTTTTGCTTCCGTGCAGCTCTGGAGCAGGAAGAGAGGAGCAGTTCCCCTCTGGCTTGTGCAGGCTGCAGCTCAGGGCTGCTCTCTCAGCCTTCCCCCCTGGGCTGGGTGCTCTGGTGGGTGCTGTGCCCGGGCAACGCTGCGCAGCACCCTGAGCCCGGCTCCCCGCTGCTGCCCGAGGGAGGCGGCCAGGGAGGGCTGCTCAGGCACTGGGGGGTTGGGCCCTGCAAGCAGCCTGTCATGAAGCCTCTGGGCTTTTGGGGGTTCTTCGGGCTGTACTGAAATGGGGTTGGTCTCAGGGTGGCTTGTGAATGCCGGTGCCACAACCACGAACCAGCACAGGAGGTGCAGGCAGGTCTTTGCCTTCCTTGCTGGGGTGCTGGTTGGTGTGGCAGCTCTGAGTCTTGGGGAGCATCATGGGCACCATCTGGGCACATGCTGGTGTTGGCAGGACATGTGTGGCTCTGCAGGGCAGGGCAGGGACTGATGGAGCTGATGGCCTTCCAGGTGGCTCTCACTGTGACCTTGAGAAGAAGCTTCCATCTCCAGGTAACCAGAGTTTGCCTCATGTGCTCTGTGGTGCTCATTGAGCTTGATGCTCACCTGCTGATGGAGGCATCTTACTGGTGGTACTGAGCTGTGCCTGTGGTACTGAGCTGTGCCTGTGGTACCAAGGCATGCCATGCTTTTTCTGCCCCCCCAAAACAAGGCATGCTGGGGGGGCTTGTAGCAGGCACAGCCAAAAGTGGGCAGAGGATGTTCCCATTCCAGATGTTTCTCTTTCTGGCTCCATTTGAAGGTGCATGGAGCCCTGGCTGTGAAACCTCCCTGCCTGCATGTGAGAAGGGGCTTGTTTGCCATGGGCTGAGGGGGATGTGGGCAGGGATGCTGCTCCTGCTGTGCTGCTCCAGGCTGGCGTAGCCCCCCCTTAGTACCCATGTGCCCCTTTTGGCTGGGTTTGGGCTCTTTCTATTGCCCTTGTGCAGTGGTGTTGCCATCTGAGGGAGAGCTTGAGAGGAAATGCTCGGTCCAGCATGATACACAGAAGCAAAGCCACTTGACTGCTGGGTCAGACCTTGCCAGGGTGCAATGGGATCTGCTTTCCTCTGCTCAGGGGGCTTCTCAAAGTCATACTGGTGCCCCAGAGCAAAGGCAGGAGGGAGTTCAGAAGGAGACAAGGGAGTGAGCCCACCAGGAGCCCAGCTCAGCCTCCCCTTCCCAGGCTGGGAGCCTGTGACTGCCAGAACGTGGCTCACGGAGGGCACAGGGCACAGGGATGGTGGTCACAGGTTGTGTGGCTGCTCCAGGTGTGTCCCAGGTAGGATACAGCCTGCAGAAAGTCCTCTTGTTACAGGGAGGAGGAGGAGTGAGTGGGGCACCATCAGAGGGTGTAAGCACTTCAGGCAGGTTTGGGATGAGGGGGTCCTGGCAGATAGACTCCCAGCCAGGGCTTCCCCCAGCCCTGCTCCCAGCATTTGCCACTGCAGCTTTTCAAATCCTGTTTGGTTAGGGAATGGTCTGGCTGGTGCTGGCAGGACCAGGTGGCAGCACCAGTTTTACAGCAAGTATTTTCCCTTCCAATTTTCAACATTGCAACTTGTAGAATGTCTTTAACTGATAATTTAGCTCCCTACCTACTAATTGGCCCAAGACATCACTTTGTAGCTTTATCTCTTTCCTAGTCCTCATTTTCTTTTCTGTTTCAATTAGTGAGTGTGCCTTTAGCAAGAGACTGAGATTGTTTTTCTATCTGTTCAGAGATTTGCCTGCAAGAGAAATGCATTTTACTGCCTGTCTTGTCAAACAGCATCCTCCCCTTCCCAGCAGTGACAGAGCAACCAGCTCCTTTGCCTTCTGCTTGGCCTCTCTTGACAGGGCTGCTTCCCTCTTAGCAGAGCCAGGCAGGAGGTTACCTTTCAGCTTAACAGACCTGCTTTAACCTGCATCTCTGGGCCTCCTCAGAGATGCCATAAAGCTCCCAGGGGCTGGTGGCCCTCAGGAAGCTCCAGGAGCTGCCACCCCAACCCCTGTGCACCAGCGTCACCCGCCTCGCCCCAGAGCTGACTGTCCCTGCCTCAGCCTGTGAGATGGGGACACTGAGTGTCTTGTGGCATGTGAGTTGTTCTTACTGTGTCCACCTTGGGGGTCCCCAGGACTTGGAGCTGTGGGAGTGAGTCCTGAGGAGGCCATGGAGGTGATCCAAGTTCTGGAGCCAGGCTGGGAATGCTGGGCTGGCTCAGCCTGGAGAAGAGAAGGCTGCTTTTGGGGAGAGCTCTGAGCCCCTTCCTGTCCCTCAAGGGGCTCCAGGAGAGCTGGAGAGGGGCTGGGGCCAAGGGCAGGGAGGGACAGACCCAGGGGAACAGCCTTCAGCTGCAGGAGGGGGATGGAGAGGGGCTGGGAGGCAGGAATCCTTCCTGGGGAGGGGGGAGGCCCTGGCACAGGGTGCCCAGAGGAGCTGGTTGCTTCTGGTTGCCCACACACTCAACTTCATGTTCTTCTAAGAGATCATTTGCTTGTCTCTCCTTGGCCTTGGTGGATGTAGACCTGCTTTCCAGGCAGTGCTGTTAGGAACCAGAAGCTGTTCCATGTGTACAGGGTCTGGATGTGTCGCTTCTGGATGTAGGAGGAATGTTGGGATTTCTGCTTGGACCAGCCCAGCTCCCTCAGCCTCTCCCCATAGGGCAGCTGCTCCAGCCCTCTGAGCATCTTCTGGCTCCTCTGACCCCTCTCCAACAGTTCCAAGAGAGGCTGAGGGAGCTGGGCTGGGTCAGCCTGGAGAAGAGAAGGCTGTGGGGGGACCTCACTGCAGCCCCCCAGTCCCTGAAGGGAGCAGAGACACAGGAGGGGAATCAGCTTGTTAAAGGGCAGAGACTGGCAGGACAAGGGGGCTGGAGTGAAGCTGGAGGAGGGAAGGGGGAGAGGAGATCTGAGGGGCAAGTTCTGTGCAGAGAGAGTGGGGAGGGGCTGGAACAGGCTGCCCAGAGAGGGGGTGGCTGCCCCATCCCTGGGGGTGTTCAAGGCCAGGCTGGATGGAGCAACCTTGTGTATCTCCAGGCCTGGAGGTTGGTGGCCCTGCCTGTGGCAGGGGGTTGGAGCTCTGTGACCCTTGGGGTCCCTTCCCACCCAGCCCATCTGATGATTCTATGAGCATGTGAAAATACCCTGGTGGAGTGCCAGGCTGGGCTGGAGGGCAATGGTGGCTGCACAAGAGGAGTTCCAGGGCTGGAGCTGGAGGTTAAAGGTTGGTTCCTTCTCCCTGTCCCAGCCACACTGGGAAGGGGCTGTGAGAGAAGGAAATAAAAGGCCCTTAATGGTGTTTATTCTCTGTAAAACACATTTCAAGCCTCCAAACCTGTTGTATCAACTCAGAACAGGGAAGACTGGTGTGTATTAGAGCTGTGAAGAGGAGATTATGAAAGGCTTGATTTAACTAGTCATGTTGCAGCCCATAAAGCCTATCTAAATCTCTGGAGCAAGCTTCAAAGCCTCCAGCCAGGTCAATCTTGATAATACCTGGATTGGAGAAAATTGAAAACCAAGTTCCACGTGGAGGAGTTGAGGTTTGGAAACCTCTGGCTTCTCTCTGGGCAGTGAGCTCCCCTCCCTCCCATCCTGAGGAGACACTGGGAAACCTCTGGCTTCTCTCTGGGCAGTGAGCTCCCCTCCCTCCCATCCTGAGGACTGCATGCTGCAGGCCCAAGGGGGATCATAGGATCATAGACTGGGCTGGGTGGGAAGGGACCCCAAGGGTCACACAGCTCCACAGGCAGGGCCACCAACCTCAGGCCTGGAGCTACACAAGGTTGCTCCAGCCAACCTGGCCTTGAACACCCCCAGGGATGGGGCAGCCACCCCCCTCAGACAGCCTTCCCTGTCCCTCTTTCTGGATGTGTTTTCTGGGGGAAAAGCAGGATTTCATGAAATGAGAGCATTTTCTTGCAGATTTGGGGGGGGGTGTTAATAACATCATGTCCCTTGCAGGCTTTGTCCTGTGCTGAAGCCATACCCTGGTGAGTGCCATCACCTCCCTCCCAGGGCAGCTCCTCTGATGTAGTTCCTGTAATTGAAGTGATAACTGAGTGAATTCTGAATTAAAGCAGCTGTTAGAGGGTCAGAGGGTGGCTGGGGAGAGGTGCCCTGTACAGAAGGAGTTGGGCTCCCTGATGAGGTCACGGTGAGGAAGTAACCTGGAGCAGGGAGCAGGCCAGGAGGTGCTCCACTTGTCCTCTGATCTGTGTGCAGAAGCCTCCTCTCCCTTTGCAAGGTTCTCTAGGAGCTGGAGAAGCCTGTCCTGAGCTGCCAGCACAAGGAGCCTGCCCACACTCCTTCCCCACTGGTTTTCCATGGGTAATGAGGAGCTCAGAGAGCTCCCCAGAAGCAGGGGGTCTGGGTAGGGGTGAGGCCTTGCCTGGGTGGTGCACAGGGTTGCGTTTTGGCTGTGGGGGTGGGAGGGTGTCAGCCATCCACCTGCTCCTGTGTGCACATACCCAAACCTGTGTGGAAGTTCATGTAAACCCTGGACTCAGGGAGCCCACTGCAGGCAAACTTCCTCTCCTTGCTGCATCCAGCAGTGGTTGTCATGCATTTTCCTGTGGCTGAAGCAAGGTGTGTGTCCCTGGACTTGGGCTCAAGAGCAGCCAGAAGTGCTCTGCTGGGCATTTCTTTCCTTGGCTGTTTTTCTTTCTTCTCATCAGCTGAGGAGGCTGCTGGTGATGGCAGGTTTGGCCCTTAGGCTGCAGGTTACTGCAAAGAGCATTTAGCAGAAGAATGTTGTGCTGGTGCTGTGGGCATGGCTGGTGGTGGGTGCTCAGGGGGATGCTCAGTGCCCAGCTTCCTTGGCCACGTTCCCTCTGGGTGCTGTGACAAAGGTGCAGGGTGGGTGCTCTGGTTACCCACAGCAGGGCAGGGGGCATTGGTGTGGGAGAGCAGGAGAACATGGGAAGGTGACATGTCTGGGAGAGCAGGTGAAGGTGGCCTCCTCAGGGTGTCTTTCCCTGCAGACTGGGGCTTGACACATCTGGCAGAAGAGCAGAGTTTGGTGCTTCACTTGGCTGTGCCCTTGGCATCCCTGTGTGAATGTGTCTGGCAAAGGAAGGTCACCTGAGGAAGAGCATCACTAGGTGCATCCGTTCCCTCTGCTCTCTTAGTGAGCTCCCAATCCCAATTCTAGGCTCACCCAGGAACCCCCAGGGGAAGAGCTGGGGCTCCCCAGACTGTGCATCACATGTAATATAGATGTGCAGATGGACCCCCCTCTCCCAGTCAGCCTGAGCCAGGGGTACAGATGTTGTTTCTTTCACCCTCTCCAAACCCAATCACTTGGGTAGGAGATACAAGTGAGCATCCTTCCCCTGGACATGGTGCTGCTCTCAGTGGGTTGGCTGCAGCTGGGCTGGAGCTGCTGAGGCTTCCCACATGGGGCTGATTCCAGCCCTGTAGTTTCTCTGTTGCACAGTAGCTGGAGGATGCTGCAGCAGCACCTCCAGCAAATGGAACAGGAGGGAAACTGAACCTTTAAAAATTGATTTAAACTACTTTATGAGTATGCAACATCCATCACCTTCTCTACTGGTCTATGCAACATCTGTAAATTGAGCTGGCAGGGGAAATGAAGGGGCAGCTTGCTCTGGAGTATGGTGAGCATAAAGGAGGCAGGAGTTATTTTTTTATATATTTTTTAGTATATTTTTTTTATCAAACCTCTGTGGAACAAGGTTTACAAATTCCCAGCATCTGGGTGAGATTGAATTTGGCTTGCAAATGATCCTCAGTAACAGCTCCTGGTTCATGGAGGCTGTGAGGGGCTGGCTCTGCTGAGCAAAGGTTCTACCTTCAGTTCCTTAGGCAGGTCTAGTCTGGGAGTACTTGGCTTTCACAGAGCTGCAGGGGTTGGAAGGGACCTTCACAGCTCATGGGGTCCTCCAACCCCCTGCCAAAGCAGGGTCCCTGGGACAGGGCACACAGGGAGGTGTCCAGACGGGGCTGGAATCTCTCCAGAGAAGGAGACTCCACACCCCCTGGGCAGCCTGTCCCAGGGCTCCCTCACCCTCACTGGGAAGAAGTTCTTCCCCAGATTGGGGTGGAACTCCCTGTGCTCCTGGACTCACTCCAGGACCTCAATGTCCTTCTGATGGTGAGGAGCCCAGAACTGGACCCAGCACTCCAGGTGCAGCCTCCCCAGTGCCCAGTCCAGGGGCACAATCCCCTCCCCACACCTACTGGCCACACTGTTTCTGCCACAAGCCAGGATGCCCCTTCCTGGGCACACTGCTGGCTCATGGTCAGTCTGGGGTCACCCAACACCCCCAGATCCTTCTCTGCCTGACAGCTCTCCAGCCAGTCTCCCCCAGCCTGTAGCGCTGCAGGGGGTTGTTCTGTCCCATGTGCAGCACTCTGCACTTGGCCTTGTTAAACCTCATCCCACTGGTCTCAGCCTCCCCAGAGAGCCTCCCTACCCTCAGGCAGCTCAACCCTTCCTCCCAGCTCAGTGTCACCCCCAAACTCCCTGAGGGAACATCCCATCCCTTCATCCAGCTCACTGATAAAGATATTGAACCAAACTGGCCCCCAGTAAACTCAAGTTTACTGGGATGATGGGAAAAGACCACCAAATCCTCCAGGAACAGGACAAGTGCAGCTTGAGGCTGCTGGAGAGGCGTTGGGCTGGGAGGGATGGATGGAAGGAAAAGCCTTTTCACTTAATCCTGGGGAGGAGGCTGAGCCACACACCAGCACCAGAGAGACAGTGAGCATTGGGCTTCATGACAGGAAGTCATTGAGAATTTCCTGAAAGAAGTACAAGAGGAGTGTATTTGCATTCTGCTCAGAGGTTTGGGACTACTTAGATATTTATAGGAAAATTCCAAGAGGTTGTGTGTGTTTTCCATTCTCCAGATTTCCTATAAAAAATAAATCAGGGTTGCCACAGCAAAGAGTGGCTGCATGTGCTGCTCTCTGCTGCTGAACTCCCTCAGGCCAGGTGATACCAGGCTCCAGTCAGCCCAGAGGGGATCCAAAACACCACTAGACCTGGAGCCATGAGAAGGAAAAGAAACATCTCTGAGTCTTTATCCTAAATCTGGAGTGGGGTTATGTCTGGTGGGTGTGTTGGGCTGGTGTGAGGGGTGGGTCAGTACCCTGAAGGGGGGTTTTGAGGGCTTGGGATGCTCCCAGTCTAACCAGTGGTGCCCACCCTCCTGATGAAAGCATTCTCACCCCAGAATGATGAGTAACACTCAGGAGGAGGAAGGGGATGTAAACCAGGAGGAGTATGCATGGGAACAGGCAGAGCTTCCCAGCCTGGGCTCCTTCATTGCTAAACCATCTCCATGTCTGGCTGTGTCTCCTCTCTCCCTGTTGTATTTGAAGGTCTGCAACCTGCAGAAGAATTTGCCTGTCACTTTTTGTTTCCTTTCATGCCTGTGGGATCACTGAGAAGTAGCTGGGTTTGTTCTTAAGGCTTTTGTGTCTCTTGGAGAGGGAGTAGGTGGCATCTGGATGTGAAAGTTTAATGAGGGAGAGAGCGCTGGGCTGGGGTTTAAATGGAGAAGGAGATGGAAGCTCTGTGCCTCTCTCCAGGGGGGAGACCCTCATCCTACAGGATCTGGTCCCCTCACTGGGGTGTCCATCCCAGAACCAGTACCCCTCTCAGTGTTCAGGCAGACTGTTTGGACCCGTGGATGGTTGTAGGTTTGGGGTCTCTGCACACGTTGTGCTGGTCTCCAGGCGCTGCTGGGGACGGTGCCTTTGGGGGTCTCATGTGATTCCTGAGCTTCAGCCAGGTCCAGCCTGCTCCTTGGTTCCTCTCATCCACTGGAGAAACAGAGCCTTGAGGAACCTTTGAGTTAGGAGCTTCAGTGCCCTGTTGGAACTGGGCCTGGGAGCAGCAGGATGCCCATGGGCTGAGCCTGGCCTGGACCTCTACTTAGCACGTTGTTCAGCATCAAGATGCTGACACTTCTGTGGCTGCTGAGTCCCCAGGGAAACGCTGGGACAGGGAGTTGGCAGAGAGGTTGAGCAAGCCACCCCACACTGCTCTGTGGGAAGCTGCTCCTGATGAATTCCTCTGTGAATAAAATTCAAGTCAGACCCCAAAGGGAAGAGACTGAAAGGAGCTTCTCTGGGTTGCTGTGGGGTGAAGAGGCCAGAGTTCCCCCAAACAGGGGGGTAATTGAGCCTATCAACTCAAATTTCCAGTAAGTGTTTGTTGGTTTTAGTGTTGGGTTGGGGTTTTTTTACCCCCCCCCATATCCAAATCCTTCCAGCTCGGGCTCAAGTGTTTGAACAGTTAATCTAAACCATATTCATCCTCCTGAATGCTGCTCCCCACACAATGGCTTTTGTTTGCCTTCAAGTCATGGTGTGTGAATTTCCTCCCAGGCTCCTCCTCTGAGCCTGGGTCTGGGATGCTGGCACACTCAGTGCTGGCTTGAGGGAGCCACAGCCTGCTGGGGTCACTCTGGTGGTGTGGAGCCTGCTGGGGTCACTCTGCTGGGGTCACTCTGCTGGGGTCACTGTGGTGGTGTGAAGCTTGGTGGGGTCACTGTGGTGGGGTCACTCTGGTGGTGTGAAGCTTGGTGGGGTCACTGTGGTGGGGTCACTGTGGTGGTGTGGAGCCTGGTGGGGTCACTCTGGTGGGGTCACTGTGGTGGTGTGGAGCCTGAGCTGCTCCAGGTCGCTGCTGTGAGGAGCCACCTCGGTGTCGGAGCGTGGCACCACACCATGCACTTGGCCAATGCTCACTCCTCCTACAGACTGAGCTTCCCCTGGGACTCACCCAGTTGATTGAGGAGCCACATTTAAAATGCTCTTCCTGAGGGAATGTGAAGCCCCCTGTTAGTTTCAGCTCTCCCTGGGCTCGGTCCTCAGAGGTGCAGCGAGTGACGCGGCTCCGGATGGTCCCCTGCCCCGAGACGCGTGTGCAGCGGGCTGGGGTTGGGCTTGGTTGGCTGTTGGTTGAAGAAGCTGATCTGTGCAGACATCAACAGGATATTATTAGTGCCCAGAACTGAGGACAGTTTGACAGCCTGATGTGTAGAGGAAGGAAGTTTACAAACATCTCGAGCGAGCGGCGCGGGGCGGGTGGAGGAAATGAGCCATGTCCTGCTCTTATTGTGCTGCTAGCTCTGGGCTTCCCAAGGGGCAGAACAAGCCCATCTTGAGGCCTCAGCCTGGCAAAGAATGAGTTGACTCATATTTTATTTTCGTTGGGGTTTGTTACTAGTCTGTTATTGTTCCAATTGGGATGTTGCTTGTAAACAAAAGTGCTGCTCTAATTTGATTTGCAGCCGCTGAAGGATGATGGAGGCACAGGGAGGAGAAGAGGTTTCTCCAGCCTGGTGTTATCTTTTATACCTTGCTGATGCTGTGGTGCTTCCCTGAGCAGTCAGTGCAGCCACTGAGCCTGATTTCAGGTCCTAACAGAGAGCCCCTGGGCTTTGAGGGGGGGTCCCCAGCAAGGGGGAAGCTTGGCCTGGGTGTTTAGGGACTGACTCTGTCATGTCATTTGATTACCCATATCATAAGGTGTTTAATGCTATGAAGAATAGGAAAGGTAGTGACAAATTCTCTATATAATCACAGTGTTTCCAAGTGGCACAAGAGCCTCAGGGCTGACAGGCTCAGGGCACTGGCCATGCAGGGCGGGAGGAGCACCAGCACCAATGGGCCAGGGCTGGAGAGGGGAAAGGAGCCACAGGAGGGTCAAGGAAAGCAAGTGGGGAGTCTGGCACCTGGGAAGGAAGAACTGCTTGGAGCAGGACAGGCTGGGGGGAACCTGCTGGAGAGGAGCTCTGGGGAGAAGGACCTGGGGGTGCTGGTGGGTGACAGGGTGGCCATGAGCCAGCAGTGTGCCCTGGGGGCTGAGAGAGACAATGGGATCCTGGGGGCATCAGGAGGAGTGTGGGCAGCAGGTCACAGGAGGGGATCCTCCCCCTCTGCTCTGCCCTGCTCAGGTCCCACCTGGAGTGTTGGGGCCAGTTCTGGGCTCAAACAGCCAGGGATCTCCTGGAGAGAGTCCAGAGGAGGCTCTGGAGATGGTGAAAGGCCTGGAGCATCTCCCCTGGGAGGAAAGGCTGAGGGACCTGGGGCTGTTCAGCCTGGAGAAGAGACTAAGGGGGGACCTTATTAATGTCTATATCCCATCTTAAGGATGGGATGCAGGGGGAAATGGCCAGCCCCTTCTCAGTGGCTGTGGGGACAGGACAAGGGGCAATGGCTGTGAACTGGAGCACAGGAGGTTCTGCACCAACATGGGGAAGAACTTTTCCACACTGGGCCAGGCTGCCCAGGGGGTGTGGAGTCTCCTTCTCTGGAGAGATTCCAGCCCCATCTGGACACCGACCTGTGAGCCCTGTCCTGGGGACCCTGCTTTGGCAGGGGGTTGGACCCAGTGAGCTCTGGAGGTCCCTTCCAAGCCCTGTGATCTGTGATTCTATGAAAACCCAGAGGAAGGAGCTGTCCCTGTGCAGAACCTGGTGTGTGGTGTTCCGTGCCATCCTTCCATGTGCCTGTCTCCCCTCAGAGACCCTGATCTGACTGTGTCACTGACTCTTTGCTGGGCTGGCAGCGTTGCTGTGGGGTGCTTGGGTCATCCCAGGATCTGTGGCTGCAGAGCTTTCTGCAGCCAGGATGGAGACTTGTAGATGTTTGGGGGGTTTAAGTTATTTCCTCACTTCGAATTGTAATCTTAATTTCTCCTCTGTTTCCCCTCACTCTGTGGCTGCTCTGCTGTCCTCTCCTCACTGTGACCCACGTTCAGAGCAAGTCCTGGGGCTGTCCCAACACCCAGTGTGGAATCACAGAATGGTTTGGGGTGCATCTTCAGGGCTCTGTGTTATTTTTAAGCTCAGACTAGATCTGTACACCAGATATACAATCCTTCCATGTCACAGTGGCTAGTCCAGCTGGACACCCACTGCAGAGCTGCCCTGGAGCCACCAGCTGGGGTAGGAGCATCTCCTCCTCCCTGGAAGGTGTGAGGAGAAGGGAATGACCATCCTCTGTGGCCCCAGGTAACCAGGGCCAGCAGAGTCCTTTGGTTGGTTAGACTGGATTTAAATCTCATCAGATGCAGCTCACAGCCAGAAATCACTTGCTCACTGTATAGTGAGTCAGCTGTTGCCTTTTCTGTCGTGGTTTTGGGGTTTCTTGCAGGATTTTTTTTTATCCCAGGAGCTCAAGTGATTCAGGAATTAAAGTGTCATTCAAGGGAGTGAAATAAACTTGACTTTGAAAATCTGTGTACTAAAGAAAAGGCTTCATGTGGGCACGTTGATGACTATCTGCAGGGTTTTTTTCAAGCCAGTAGATTATCACTTGTGCTACAAAGAACAGGGGGGGTTATTTAAAACATAGGAGAAAATATCAAACCCCAAGGTTAAAGTGGATCCTCACTCTCTCACTCAGGTTTATAGTACAGTTTTATTACTGAAGGTAAGACAGATAACTGGGCATTACTCCAAATTCCTGGCACTTTTCCCTTTCCAAGGCACTAATACTGGGATTAGCATGTTGTTTTAAAGCCATTACCTTTCTTCACCTTCCTAATTGCTTGTTTTTAGGGAACAATACCAAAAACTTGGTGCTCATAAAGCAGAGCTGTTATGCAGAGTGTGCAAAGCTGAGTTTTGGTAATCAGTTGGGTTGACTCTCCTCTTTCTCTCTGGGTATATTCATAGGTTTGTTGGTTATTTAAACACATACATGGCACACAAGGACCCAGAACTAAGGATCCCAGTGTTCTGAGCTTCAAAAAGTCAGTATGTCACCTTGTGGTAGGAGTTCACTGGTCCCAGCCAGACACTTGTGCCCTGTTTGTGGCTGGCATCACGATGACTGGAGATGTTGTGGAGGGGGAAGGAAGGGAGAACTTCTGTATGTGCAAGTGGAGAAGGTGTTATTCCTTGTGTGGTGGCTTAGGGATGGTTTCTCTCTAGAACTGAGCTCAGAAGTGCTTAGGGTTTCTTCTCTGGATGCTCATTCCCAAGAAGTCCCAGAGCAAAAGTGCCAAGACTATGGTCAGTGACTGGGAAACAGATATATATATATATATATCAATCCAGAATCCCAAGGTTGGAAAAGACCTTTGAGATCATCAAATCCAACTGTTCCCATCCTATGCTAAACCATATCCCTGAGCACCTCATCTGAAAAATAGGGAATGCTTCATGAAGTGGCTTGTCATCTCTCAATAAATTCACAGTGCTGCTGGTGCCTGGGGGAAAAGCCACCTCTGACCAGCAGTCGAGCGCTGGTCTGACTGGGAAGAGAACACCAGTGTCTCTGCATCAGCAGGTGACTGGGAGTCAGTGGAGTGGCAGCAGCCTTTGCTAGGAGAGCCTGAGACAGGCTGAGAGACAGAGACAGCAGGCAAGAGCATTTACTGCTAACAATTGACTAGATCCCATGCCCTTGGGGGAGTTTTTGTTCTTTTCTTGGTAGGGGAAGTAGCTTGGATGAAAGATAGGAGGATATGAAATAAGTTGAACAGCAGGAAGTTGTGTAAACACAATTAATTCCATTAATGGAAAGTCTCAAATGGAAGGTTGTCAGTCCTTGTGGTGTACACCTCTTGCTTGCTTGGGAAACCTCACACAGAGTACTGAAACACTTCCATAAGGGAAAGCATTTGCAGTGAAAAGAATGGGAGAGAAGAAGCTCTCTGGAAAGAGTGTGGAACTGCTCCTGCCTTGCCCCAGATGCTAGGAGATGTGGAAGGTGTCAGGTTATTCCTTGCCCTTGGTTGGCAAAGGGAGGGGGTGTGCACAGGAGCTGCTGGGGAGAAGATGACTCAAAGCAGCCAGTGAGAAGCTCTAAGCTCCAGAAGCTGGGAGCATCACTCAGCAAAAGGACAGCTTGCAATTGAGAGTTAGAAAGATGCTGGTGGAAAAACACCCAGTGGCATTTAGTCTGAAGCCCTCGGAGGTGCAAAGAGGCACGAATGCACCATCAGACTACCATGGGAGAGGTAACACCCAGAGAGTCCTCTCCCTCCCCAAAGAACCAAGTCCCAGCGCTGCTGAGTCCCTGTGAGGTGCCATCCCCGTGGCTGAGGAGGTCAGGAACCCCTCTTCATTTTCCCTGCCATTTAATCCATGTCTCAAGGGCTGTAAATAGCCATTTGCATGTGTCTACACATTTGGTGGGGGCACGTGGGGCTGAACTCCTAGACTGGGTTGTGGATGGCCTGGCTTCCAATCCACAAAGCAGCCCCTGCTCCCCCCTGCCCAGCCATGAAAGAAGATGCAGCTGACATCAGGCTCTTTGCCTTTTCATGATATGGGGATGCTGTGGTATCAAAGCAGGCAGGATGAAAGCACAAAAGCTTCCTGTTTCCAGCTGTTTTCCTCAGCAAAGACTTCTTTTTTTTTTTTTTTCCCAAAGATGATGCTTCCTTTTAAGGGGTTTTTAATCTGCAAACTGTTTCCTTGGTTTATTTCACTACAGTAAAATGTGTTCCCTTCAGGTCATATCTGTCTCTTTTAAAAACCCAACCTGCCCTTTTCAGTAGTTTTATTTGCTACTCCAAAGAACAAACACGACTTTATAAAAAAACCTTTAATGAAGTACAAAGACCAATAAACCTTTTGCCACTAGAGCTGAAAATTTATAGTGAGTTTGGTTTGGTTTTAGGGTTGGTTTGTGGGTGGGTTTTTTTTTAAAAAGAGAAACCTTGAATAAATTAAATGTGGAAAATACAGCTTCACAGTTTTTAATACTGAGATTTTTGCATTTATACCCATGCTTACTTGTAGCAGGTTTAGAGTTCCACCATACCTAAATAATTCTTGATTTGGGGACACTAAGTTTAAAGAAGGGAAGAAGTGGTTGGGATGCAAAACCAACCCCCTCCTCCAGCTGCTTCCATTCTGTCTGTCTCTTTTCATTACTCTGATCTCTCTTTGTTGACTTTCTTCTAAAGTAAACATGTATAATTAAAATATATTGTGCCTCTCTCTCTGGCTCTCTCTGGCTCTTCTTCTGTACGTGGGGTTGTTGCAATTGGAAATACCCTAAAATGCTGCCTACACCTCAGTGGAAGAGGCAGCCAGCATTAATTTTGTTCAGTTAAAATGTTTATGGGGGAACTAGATGGTGTTTTTTAAACTCCTGCCCAGGTTGGGTCCAGGTGGCACAGTGCTGTGGAGGTGTCTGCTACCACCAGCTCCACATCTTCACACTCCTGGCCACCCAACATCTTCAGAGGTGGAAACTCTCCAGTGGGTTCCTCCTTGCTCCCTTTTCAGGATGGACAGGGAGTGAGTGGAGCTCCACCACCCCCAGGCAGGAACAGTCATAGGGTGTCACCAGAGGTGTTTGGCAAGCATCAGGGAGAGAACCACCTTGTTTGTTGGAGCTGCAAAGCTTCCTCTGCCCTGTGTTCTGAATGGAGATGGTGGCCCAAGGTGCCAAGACGTGTTGAAGGATGGCTGGTAGGGTTTGGATGATCGTCCTATAGTTACCACTTCCAAGTTGCATCGTTGTTGAAAGTCTGCTGTGGTCTGGAAATGTGTTCTGGAGCTGGATAAAAATATCCCAATTACCATATTCTGAAGGACAACAATCGCCTTGCTTGGGTGACTTTGAAAGCAGCACAGGCTGTAAACAGGATGTGCTGAGATGGGCTCGCACACGGTTCCGCTGCGGTGGGCTGATCCCCCAGCGTGTCTGCTCCTTACAGGCACTTCTGCAAATACCCTCTGGGTCCTCTGGAGGACACCCTGCTCTGGTTTGAAATTGGTTCTGAGGTGAGAAGCTGGGTTGGTTTTGTTAGTGGTGAAGACACCCAGGTTGTGTTTGGGAGTGATGTCTGGATTCATCTCTAGCTTAGGAAAAGGCTGTAAAGGGAGGAAAGGAGAGAGGAGGAGGAAGGATGAAAACTCTCCCCCCTAATTCAGCTGGAAAACCCCTTCTATTAACCAAACTGATAACTAGGGGGGAGGCAGGATGTCCTAAGAGGAACTCGTATCTAGACATGGTGGGTGTAAAATTTCCATCTCTCGAGCTTGTGGTTGTTTTTCACTCAGCACTGAGGCTTGTATCAGGAGAGGAAATACTTCATGGGAGAGTTAAAACATCCTGCAGGCAGGAATCGGTGCTTGCTTGGTGTGGGGACATCACTTACTCAGTGTCTTAGTCTGTGGTCTGAACTTTTATTTCACAGGAGACCTTTAAGGATGATTTTCTTAATGCCCCATCAATGAAAAAGCACAGGGTTTGCTCCAGGCACCTTTCCAAAAGCCATGGACTCTTCCCCAGGTTTGATTCCCGTGTTACTTGGAGAGATGACTCAGAATGGTCATGGGAAGACAGAGGATTTCAAGGGATGTGCCAAAACTTCTCCTTTCAGCACCTTTCCCAGCAGGACCCTCTGCCTTCCCTGATGGTGTTCATAGAACAGGTTCCCTTAGTGTGGGCTGCTAGGCCAGGTGAGGAGAATGGGATGCTGAAACCGTTTCCATCCTTCCCTTACAGGTGGCTTTTAAACAGTGTTATTTATTTCATTTTTTTGGTTTTAATGAGTTCCCTTGCAAAGAAACCGTGGCCTTTTGGGGAACAGTGAGAGACTTGGAGCCCTGGAAGATTCCTTTGAGCATATGGTCAGGCTGAAAACTAGCAGATGCTGCACGAGCGAAGGGCAGAGCCTCAGAAGGTAGGAGATGAAGAAGGCTTCAAGAGACCCTCGCTCAGTGATCTTTTAGTTCAAAATCAAATGCTGCCATTATCTAAGTCATCCCTGGCAAACAACTTCAAGGTTTGCAGTCCTGCCTCAGCTGTTCCTGGGAGAGGAGAAGTTTTCCAAAAGTGACAAATAATTTCCCAGACTCTGTTTTATTGAGTTGGATCGAACACGGTTGGGTTGTGGTGCCTCAGAAGAGCCCAGTGAGAAGGGCTGCTGGTCTGACTACATTTGCTGCACAAAGCAATGCAGGGCAGATTGTGGAGACTGTGGAGGGTTTGGAGTATTAATACTGATTATTATCCCATGGGAAGACCATAAAGCCTTGTGAAAGTGACTGAAGGCAGGAGGTTTCATGAGCGGTCCCGTGTAACAGCCTGTGTGCATGTGGCAGCCCCACCGCTCAGCACTCAGGCTGCCTTCACCCCAGCACTGTGTGCTCGCTGGGGCTGGGGGGATGATGTGGCTCAGGGAAGGATTCTTTGGGTGCAAGCAAGCCGGCGTACCTGCGGCCAGGCCTGCCTGTCTCAGGTGTACCTGCCTCAGGTGTACCTGTGGCCAGGCCTGCCTGTCTCAGGCATACCTGCCTCAGGTGTACCTGTGGCCAGGCCTGCCTGTCTCAGGCATACCTGTGAGCACAGCCTTGGCTCTGCCCAGGTCGTGCAGCCTCCTCTCTTCAGTATATCTAAGCCTAACGAGTGCGTAGTGCTCGGTGTATCCCGCAGTGATGAATTAATTAGGTGTTCATTGCAGTAGTGCTGATCATAATGAATTAATTTGGCATTCATATGGATGTCATACTTGGCTTTTTTTTCCTTGTTTGAAGCTTTTCTGTTTCAATTCAGCTGTCACCATAACCTGTCAGTACCGCTCCCTCGCCAGCGCAGCGTGCGGCCGGCCCGGGAAGGGCGTTGGGGGTGGCAGCAGGGAACTTTGGGTGACACTGATGGCACAGCAGCCAGCTGAGGAGTCAAAGTTCTTCTTCCCCTTGCCTGTTTTAAAGTACCTGAGCTAACTCCAAGGGTGTAGTGTGGGATGGGAGCTCAGAAGAAGAAGGAGGCATTTCTTTTTGCTACATCATGTCCGAATCTCAATATGTCCTCAGTAATTTCTGTCATTGCTGAAGACAAATAGACTTTGCATTTGTAAATATGAAGCACTGAAAGAGCTGGGAAACAGCCCTTTGCTCCTCTTTTTTTCCTTTCTCCTGAAAAGGTATATTCATACCTGTGTTATTTATCCCTCCTTTGGAAGTGGCCATACAGTTGCACAGTCCTTTGCCATTAGCAAAGTGTTTCAGCTGAACTGGAAGACATGCTAGGGAGTTGGAAGAGTGGATGTTGGGTTAGAACTGACCTGATGTGTTGTGGTGTTGCAGGAAATGTTTAAAACATGACTCTCACATCAAGGGAATCATTTTTAAAGCCTTTAAATGTTTTATTCTTAATTATTATCTGTGGTAGTTCTCATATTTAATTCTTTAATGTATGTTTTTTAGACAAAGTCTCACTGGAGATGTGCTGTGATGCCCTTACAGACACAGAGCAGTTACTGGGAACTTCTTCTTCATGAAGTTCCTCATTATTACTCTGAAGCTCCTAATTCTTAGTGTGGTGTGGACCTGAGAAGGTACAAGCAGTAAGAAGGGAACAAGAAGGTTTTTTAAGTCCCCAGAGAGCATTAGGATCCCCCTGTGCAGTGTTGCCAGTTTGACATTGCACCATGAGACTCGATATTTGGTGTTTAATTTGGCCAAGACCAATGTCATTATCTCAGTGTTTGGTTTGGGGGGTAGTTTTTTTCTTTTTAACCAAAAGGAAATCTCTAACTTTCACTTGCAGTGAAAAAACCAAAGAAAATGGAGAAAGTGAGGGAAGCAAGTTTTGTTTTAAACAGGCTTGAGTTAAGATTTGGAGTCAGCAATGTGTAATATTGCCCAGCTCCCACATCCCAGCTCAAGTACATAAATGAAAGGAGGACTTCTCAGCACTCAAAAAGCCAGCAATGGCTATTCTTGGCCAAGGGTTCAATCTTTTTAGAGTCAGGTGTTTGATACCCATTTCATTCAAGTATATATCACTGGATCTCTGTGACTTTTCATAAGGGGACTGTGAGCAGCTTCAAAAGAGGTGTCTGAATCCCTTCCTCTCTCTTCCCTTGTAAATTCAAGTCTGTGAAAGAGTGGAAAGAAATTATGTCCATCCTTAGGCAGCTTCTAGTTGCCAGTCTAGAGCCCTTTCTTGGCCAACTGATGTCAAATGAATTTTAAAAGGCTTTTGGGAAGACAGTGGTTGTCACAAACCCAAATCTCTGCCAGGGCCAAACAGGGCACTAAAAGCAGAGTTTGCCATCATTAACCTTTTGCCAGTGGAACCAGTGGTTTATCCTTTTGCAGTGGGACCAGTGGTTAATCTCTACCACCAAAGGCTGCTTTAAACTACTGGGGGGATTGAGCCAGGTGAAGTCACAGCATGTCCTCAAAAATATAACTACCTCACTTGCTTTAAAAATCCCTTAGTGCTACAGCATAATAGATCCCTTAGAAGTTCTCTAGAATGTATTTCTGTCTCTTTTCCCCTTGTTGGTAGATGCTTTTGCCCAGAAACACATGGATTGTCTTACAACTGTCCAGGAAATAGAAAGTGTTTGCTGAGGGCTGTTGTAGTACACTTTAAATGCAAATACATCAAGGACAGTTTTAATATCATTTTCATATAGATGAAGTAATCTAAGGCAGGCTTAAATTAAAGCACCGTTCTCCAAAACACTACAAGTTTAAAATGTCTTTTGGTGTCATACTTTTCCTCTGTTTGCATTTGATTTCCCTTTTCTTGGATGTGCGTGGTTTGCAGTCAGGATGGCATCTTGTATTCCCTGCAGTTGGTATAATCTGTGACTTTTACAACACCCACTTGGAGGATGAGCCAAACTGGTGAGGGTTGGAGTTGGGTTGGGTTTTTCTGTCTCTTTTTTTTTTTGTTAACCACAACTTTTTCCAGTTCCACATTCCTTGCTAATCTTTCTGTTTCCAAGAAACGTAAATATTGAGAATTAACCAGTCACGTACTGGCCAGAGAGGTACAAACCCCAGCTGCTGGTGTGGTCTGTAAAACAAAACTGAAAAAAATATTCAATCTGCTTTAGATAACAGCATCGTATTGAAGTGTATAGAGAAAGGCAGATGCTCTCCCTGCTGCGAGCTGCCCCTTCAGAGGGAACAGGCTGAGCGCTGAATTTATTCCCCACCCGGAAGTGGGAAAGCAAATAAATAATACAATGAATGCCTGAATTTATAGGATTTTTCTTTTTTCTAATGAGATGAGCAGCCAGCCTTCACCCCCTGAGTCACACTCCCACTGAAGGAGCAGCAATTTGTGAAGGAGGGATGAGCTAGGGTAGGCTGGAACAGGCTTAGGGGTACACCCAAACAGTTTGAGGTAGGCCGAAAGCAGGCTTAGAGCGAGCTGGGCTGAAACAGGCTAGAGCTGGGCTGAAACAGGCTAGAGCTGGGCTGAAACAGGCTAGAGCTGGGCTGAAACAGGCTAGAGCTGGGCTGAAATAGGTTAGAGCTGGGCCAAAACAGGCTAGAAGCAGCCTGTCAAGAGAGAGATGCTCTCCTGGCTTCCCAGCCAGGATGGAGTGGGGGGAAGTGAATCCCTTTCCACGATGATACAGACTGTTCAGATTCTGCAGGCGAGAGGAGCGAAGCCCGCTGGATTTGCTTCTATTAATTAAGAGTTTCATTAATTCGCTTTTACGACCTCAAAGCCACTAGTCAGCTGGAGCAGTGAGTAGTTACAGGCAGGTAAAATCAACCCAAAACTGCACATGAGTGCAAACAAGTAGTAAATTCTCTTTTTTTGCTGCTCACCCCTCCAAAATGGGGAGGATGAGGCCCGGTTCTTGCAGTGCCTTTGCCATCAGTCAGTCTTTCTGCATGGCTGCTTTGCAGAGTCTCTGGTTCAGTTATGGTTTCCATAAAGTTGTCCCAGCCTGTGTTGCTCCATGTCAGATTTAATCCAAGAGATGCCAAGACCTGGGGTTTTATGGAAGTTCCTGGATTAAATTGAGGGTGCCTGGATGAAGTGGTTAACGAGATGTTTCAACCCCTGAGCATGCATCTAATTTTGAAACTCCTCACTGGAGGAGTGGGTCTGTTCTGCCTTTCTATTTCCATATCCAATGGCATGGTTACATTCCCTAAACCAAGTTTAAGAACATTTTATTTACTTCTTTTCAAATTGGGGTGGATAGATCTTTTTGTCATCAGAGTATCTACCTTGTGCTGAACTTGCTGTTATCTACGTGAAGCTCTAAATGATTGGACTGACTTACTCCATGAAACAATCTCTTTAAGGTATACAAGCAGAGCATTAACCTGGTTGTTCCTTGTCCCTGCCTTATGGGAGCCCCAGTGCCCTCCCCAGATTGGGGTGATATATTGCAGCGTTGCTGCCAGCTCTTAATGAGATTACTAACGCTGTGTAACTGGGTAGCAAATTATTAACTGCTATTCCATGCAGCTTATTTTTAGCAAGTCGTGAGAGGGGAGCTCCTTGTAAATCAGATTCCTTGTGTATTATTTTTGGTAAGTGAGAGTTCCCAAGCATTGCGTCGCCGATGACAATACTGGCTCTGCAGTGCCAAAGGGATTTGGGGTCCTCGTGTGTGGGGAGTTCTCATTAAGGATGTCAACCTCAGGAATGAATTATGGAGCTTTAATTACCAAAGCACAGGCTTTCCTAGTAATTTGTGGCCCAGTATGCAATATACCATCGTGGTACTGCTGTGCTGGCCCAGACCCATGTGCAAGTGCCCTTCCTCCTGGGAAACACTGGGCTGAGCTTTGCTCGACACGGCTTTCCAGGACCAGGGGAAGGCTTCCTTCACAGCTGGGACATCATCTGCTCCATTACCTTTGGTGTTGGGGACCTGAGTTGGATTCCTGCACTGATTTTCTCTTCTACATAGAAACATGTTTTGCTTACAGTGTGTCTTACTGTGTGGTGGTGTCTCAGGCAAATCCGAATGCTCTAGCTGTGTCTGGATTTTCCTTGCAGAGCTGGGATTTTCACTGACAGATGCCCAAAATAATTGGAAGATGTTTTTATTTAGAAGCTCAATGCAGTTGAGTTCTTCCAGAAAGGGAGCAAAGTGTGTGTTAAAATAAGAAGGTAGACTCTGAGGCGTGCTAAGATGAGGAGCTGAGTGGTTCATGGCAGAAGTAGAGAGCTTCAGAGATGCTTGGTGGGCAGTTTGGGCAGGGTGGGTGAGCCAGGCTGACTTTAATTGTTGAGGTGATTGCTGTTTGCAAGAGAAGCCAACAGATGGTCTGTGTGGCATCCATGTTTCCAGCTATGGATGCAAGCCCTCTGTCCTTGCTGGAGGTTCTGGGTGTGGGTGGGATCCATAGGGGCTGTAACTGGAAGGACTGTGTGGTACAAGGGGGTGTTGAGGTGCTGCTGCAGGAGAGGTGGGCAGACAAAAAGTGTAGTAGAAGTTAGTGATGGAGAACAATGAGGACACACGGTGAGGCCTCCTGAAGTCCTGTTAGGCATCTCATCATAGGTGGGCTTGAGTCAAACGCCTGCCATCACCTTTCAGCTTTGATGGCAGAAATGTCCATTGGCTTCATCCTGAGACCTTCATCATCTGTTGCTGTGAGGGGAGAGTGAGTTAATCTGCCCTTAGATAGGTCATGGGGTAGAACACAGGTACACTGCCTGGAGCAGTGTGATTAATTATCAGAACTTGATGTTACTGGGTTCAAGAAAAAATGCAGTACTTCATAGCATTCATACAGACTGTATATGAATATATACATGTATATGAACATGTATATGAATATATTCATGTATATATGAATATACAGTAAACTAATTAGCTAATGATGGTTTATCAACCATATTCACTTCCTCACTCAAACAGTCCTGAGAAACACTGTCCTGCTAAACTCTTATTTCCTCTCAGGTTAAAACACATCAATGACAACTTGCTTTGCTCAGGAAATCCCTTCCCCACAGCATTCCCTACCTCCAAACCATCCCAAAGCAGAACAAACCCAAACCTCCAGTAACTTGAGCAGCCAAAGTAACTGGGGACCTTAAGCATTTTTCATCCTGTCTGCTTGTATTTCCAGCAGATCTGCTAAAAGCTGGGTAGATGGATGTGTGAAAGTCATCTGTCCTCACAGGCACCAAGCCTGTGTCATACATGTGTTAGCAAATAGCTGATGTAACTCAGCTCAATACAATGTGAGGTTTGATGAGCTCATCCAGTGCAGGACAATGGGATTCTTTGTGAGGAACAGGAGGGTTGAGAACAGTTCAGGTTTGTTTACCCCACTGACGTTTGGGAGCCACCGCTGTCGAGTGGTGGCTCCGACTGACCACGGGTGGTTGTAGGGCCTGTGGAAATTCAGGCAGAAAATCAAACCACTGTCTGATTGAAATGAATTTTCCAATTATTTGTGGCTTTACCAGAAGCAGTTGAAGTGTATTGTGTGTATCTGACAGCTGGTCCTACTTCTTCAGGGAGATAAAAAAAGCCCCAAACCCTCCAGCTTTCTGTCTAATCCCTTGAGCAAACCAGTAGTAAATTGTTTCTCAAGTAAGTGGTAGGAGTTGCCTGTTGTAGATCTGGGCTTTCTTGACATTGCTGTCACAGGGTGGATAACAATGCACAACTTCCCACATGCTGCAGGCACATGGATTTACTTTGCCTCTTCCCTTCTCCAAGCCTGAACTTGGTGTAGCTCATCCCCATCCTGTGCCAGCAGTCCATCCCTGTCCTCTCCACTCTCTGATACCAACCCCACATTTGATTCCTTGTAACCCCCTTTATTGTCTCCTGCTGTTTTCATGCCATATTTCAGCCCTTCACTTCTGTTTGCCCCTCTATCTCCGGGCTGCTTTCTCTTGAAGTCAGCCCTTGAGGGCTTCTCACCTTTAAGCTCACCATCTTCCACATCCCCTCCTCATCTGGGGTTTTCATCATGTTCCTGATGATATTCAGAGCAAAATCATCATGAAAAAAAAGATTGCATCGATGGGTATGCATTTTAAACTTGCCAATTCTTAATCTCCCCAAATATCCAGGTGACCACCTAATCCTCCCTGATCTACTGCTCCCTGATCCTTCCTCTGTACTTTTTATTTAGCCCTTGAAACAACACTCCAAGAAACAACAATTCTTTTGCAAAACAAACCAGTGGGAAAAGTCTGCACCCCCCCAACAGTTAACTCAGTTTGTATCAGCAGAACCTGCTGTGGGTGTCATAAGGTGGAGAGGTCTTCCATGGAGAGATCTCACTCCTGCCTTGTTGTTTGAGGATATTTTGACTGTTAAATCCCATATAAAATCACTTTCATTCCTTTATATACTGTTTAATATACTAGTTGGAGGGTTTTTTGCCTTTGAAGATAAAATTCAGGTGGGAAGATGTTTGTCTTGCTGCATTTAACTGCTACTGAGCACAGTCATCAGGCTCTTCTGGGGAGATGCTCAAGCTCCCCAAGAAAGGCTTTGCTGATGCAGGTAGAGATGTGCTGGCTGAAGTACTGCAGGACTAAAGTCCCTTTCTGTGACCTCTTTCTTCAGAGCCCTCAGTGTTGGGGACCCCTTGGTGAGCCCCACCTCCCCAACCATGCAGGTCCATGAAGGAGCACCCAGGAGCAAAACAAACATCCTTGAACACTCCTGTCATCTGCTGCCAGCAAGGGTGGGCTGCATCCTTGTGCTCTCCATCACCCCTGTGTTCTCCAGCACCCCAGCTGGTGCCGTAAAAGCCAGTCCAGGGAGGGATTTCCACAGCTCTGGACACCTTACCCCAGGAAGCCTGGGCTGCCTGCTCCTGTCTGCTCAGCCATCGCTCCTGCCCCTCTTCGCTTGGCCACTCCTTGTGCTCCTGGGCCAGGTTTCTGTAGCAGCTTCACTGATGCATTCTGGCACCTTCTGTGCCCTCTGATTGTCTGCTGGGGAGAGCACAATGTCTGACACCACCTTACTCTGCCTTGGTGGTAGGAATCAAGTGATGAGGTCTGAACCAGGTGCCTTTGCTAGTAGACTGGTTCTTCTGGTGGGCAAAGGCAGGGACCTTGTTAGGTTTGACTCCCTCATCTAGTCTTCATCTGCTCATTTCTGGAGAAGCTGGACTTCCTGCATCCTTCAGGTGATCTGCAGGCTGGAGCCCCTCTGCTCCAGAGCCAGACTGGGAGAGCTGGGCTGGCTCAGCCCAGAGGAGAGAAGGCTGCTTCTGGGGAGAGCTCTGAGCCCCTTCCTGTCCCTCAAGGGGCTCCAGGAGAGCTGCAGAGGGTCTGGGAGGCAGAAATCCTTCCTGGGGAGGGGGGATGCCCAGGCACAGGGCTGGGAGCTGTGCAGGGTCAGTGTGGGAAGCGCTGCCAGGCTGCTGCCCCCGTGCTGGGGCGGAAAGGCCAGCTTGGCTCTTCGTGTGCAGCAGTCCAGGGCTGGGAAGGAACCACCGTTTTCCTTGGCAGCTTTTCCCAACACAAACACATTACAGCATTTTTGGGGAGGTTGAGCAACTGGATTCATTCTGACAGCAGTATATATATTACCTTTCTTCTTTGGAAGGTCATCACTTGACCTAATTATGCTTAAATCCTTTGACTTTGAGGTCACCAACGAGCATTTGGAAGCTTTTTCCTTCCACTTTGGCCTTCCACAGCTGCCCCCGTTGCCATATGGGTAAATTCAGGAGGACACCACCTCAGCCTCTCCAAAATAGCTGCTCTTGTTATTCCCTGAAGACAAAAAGCCATCAATTGCAGCATTGTTATGCTCTTTCCAAGTCTGTTGGGGTATTTGGGAATCACAGTAACACCAAGACAAATCATTATGTCAATAAATATTATTTTGCACTTAGGCACCTAAAACTGACCATTCTTGAAGAGTTCTCTTTGGCTTGCTGCCTAGTTTGGTCAGATCCCTTAAAAGAACATGGTCTGGCACTGTGTTAAGGAAGAGTTCAGGAACCAGAGTTCTGTGCTTCTTGCTCTCAAGCAGATAGATAAAGGCCAGATATAGATGTGTATATATATAAATATATATATATTTACACACCCTTCTGTTTACTCTCATGGCCAAGTCCTTTCATTTGTTCCTGTGTTGGGATGATGGTGGTGGTGGTATGGAGCAGAGCTTGGCTACTGGGAGAGTACAATGAAACACTTCTACACCCTCCATTCCCAGAGTCCCCCAAATAGTACCAGATGGAGCATGTTGGTAGCTTGATACCTGTTTTCCCACAAAATTGCTCCAAATACTGCTGGTGGGAACCAGAAGCGCTCTCCTGGTGAGGATCCCAGCACTCCCATGGGTCCATTGGAACACTTGGTCCCATATCACAGAATCCCAGGAGCTGAGGAGTTGGAAGGGACCTCAGAAGATCAGCTAGTCCTACCCCTTGTCAGAGCAGGAGCACCCAGACTAAATCCCACAGGAACTCATCCAGGTGGGGTTTGAATGGCTCCAGAGGAGGAGACTCCCCAGCCTCTCTGGGCAGCCTGTCCCAGGGCTCTGCCACCCTCAGAGGAAGAAGTTCCTCCTGACATTCATATGGAGCGGCCTCTGCTCCAGCTGCACCCGCTGCCCCTTGTGCTGTCACTGCCACCCCTGAGCAGAGCCTGGCTCCAGCCTCCTGGCTCTCACCCTGCACATATTGATAAGCATTAACAAGGTCACCTCTCAGTCTCCTCCAAGCTGAAGAGGCCCAGCTCCTTCAGGAAGGTGTTCCACTCCCTTAATCGTCTCGGTGGCCCTGTGCTGGACTCTGTCAAGGAGTTCTATGTCCTTGAACTGAGGGCTCAGAACCGGACCCAATATTCCAGGTGGGGTCTCACCAGGGCAGAGCAGGGGGGGAGAAGGACCTCTCTTGACCTCCTAACCACCCCCCTTCTAACACACCCCAGGATGCCATCAGCCTTCTGAGCCATGAGGACACATTGCTGCTGGCTCATGGTCATCCTGCTGTCCACTGGGACCCCCAGGTCCCTCTCACCTAAACAGCTCTCCAGCAGCCCAGTCCCCAGCCTGTACTGGTACCTGGGGTTGTTCTTCCCTACACACAAGGCTTGGTAGATCTCAAATCTCACATGAAGCCCAACTCAGCAACACATCCCTCCAAACTTCCCCCCCCCCAACTCTCTTTCTAGGAGCAACATGCCTGAAATATCTTTGTTGCCAGAGCAAAGCATGAGAGTATAATTCCCTGGACTTTGGGATTTTAGGGATGTGCCCAAATTTGTTCTTGAAGGTGGTGGGAGGTTCAAGAAAAAGCCCTAATTTCTATTCCAGAGTCATCTAGTTTATTGTCCTGTGTTATTGCTACAGTCTTGGATGGTGTCCCAAGTATTTGTTTGGATTATTCCTCAAAGAGGAGCTTGGTTTGGGTTGGGGTTTTTTTTTTCCCTGGGTTTGGGTATTTTTCCAGAAAAAATATTGATTTTCTAATTCTAAAGTCTCTGTTTGGGAGCTCCTCAAGGGATTCAGTGAACACTCATGCCAAAGAAAGTTCAAGGGACTGGGCAGGAGGGCCAAAGCCAGGAAGCCATACGTGGAACCTCTGGTTTAGGCACTGGAGCCCCTTACAATGAAGTCAGTGTTGGCCTGAGAGTCCCACAGCGTGCTGGAGCTCGTGACCTACTGGGACAGTCATTGTAAAGGACACATTAGGTAGGAAGTTGCCCTTTGGGTCACTTCATTTTGAGCTTCTTCCCTTTCCTGGAGCTGGGAGGTGCATGTTAAGCTCCTTGTTTGTTTGAGATCCTGAGCATGGAGGCTGTTTGAGGAGCCCTGAGGAGCAGGCTGGTGCTTCTCCGGAGCTGTGCTGCAGTTGCTTGCACGCTGGAGCGCTCGGAGCCGTCTCATCGTTGGTGTGGACCATGATGGGATCTGCTCAACTTGGTCTGCTCTGTGTGGGTTGGGTGTCCCTGTTAGCAGGTGGGGAGTGCCAGGAGGGGTGGGCAGAGTGGGTGCATCTCTCAGCCTCGCTGCTGGAGGGTCTTGGAGCCTCGTGTCCTGATCCCAGGACATCCCTCCATGCCTGGCTTGGCTGTTGAGGGAACCTCGGTCTGAGAAGCAGAACTCAGCAGGCTGCTGAAAAGTACTTTCAGGGTTAGGTGGCTGCTTGACCAGAGGCTTTCTGGGCCTTGTTCTTCTACAAAAGTACAGCTGTAAGCCCCAGAATCAGTGCTCTGGATTCCTCCCTGCCTCCTTCCCCATTGATGGCCTCTCTGAAGCTGCAGGACCTTCCAACACTTGGGGATAATCCACGTGGGTCACAACTCCTCCTTCCCCAGCCCATTAAAGGGGTGATACAGCTCGAATCCTCACTCTACAGCACCACACATCTCTCCTAGAGTCAGTTGAAGACACTTTGGTGTGGTTTGACTCCATTTCAACTCCAGTTTTACTTCTTTTAGCTAGAACTTCTGAGATGCTGAGGGAAGCTTTAATTACTGAACTCACACTCTGTTAATTGGGGAGAGATCTTCCCCTTCCAAAACCTGACCCAATCTGCCTGTGATGATTTGCTGCCTGTTGCCTAAAGCTTGGGATTAAGTGGGGTTAATTTCCAGGAGCCAGATTCTGGAGAATATGACATATGTGGTCAAGTTGATGCACTCTGGGAGAAATCCAAGCTCTGAGAATAACTCACTGGAGAATTCTGCATGGGCTTTGGTGTCGTTAGGGTTTCACTGTCCTAATTACCTAAGTGGCAGCACTCACAGGGCACGTAATAAATTTCCAGAATTAGGTTTAGGAGCTTCTTGCAAGATCTGTCAGACTAAATTATTAGTAAACTGGGCTAGATTAACTGGGTAGTAATTAGTGAGGGGTTTTTTTTTCCTGCTGAGGGAGAAGTGCTGTTGATTTGAGAGGGACAGAAGTGAGCTGGCTTTTGGCTCTTGGTGACTCTCAAGAAGAGAATTTTCCTGAACAAGATGAAAGGAGGCAAGGAGCACACGTGCAAGGGACAGATGCCCATCTGTTGCTCAAGCTCTCTGGTGTTGTACTGGTGTTGTGCCAGTGTTGTACCTCCATGGATGCTCAAGAGCTCCCTGCGTGGTGCAACCCATCGCCCAGCACAACCATCACCCAGCCTAATCCATTGCTCAGCCCCCTCTGGTGACCCTCTCCCTCTTCTCACCAGCCAGAGGAAACACTGAGCCTCTTTGAGGGCTCCATGGAGACAGCAGGAAGGCTTTGGCCAGCTCCACTTCCATTGAAAAACTCTTCCCCAGCAAATCCACGCATGCAATACAGCTGTATTTTTATTATTTGCTCTTTCTAGCTCTTTATATCCAAGAACAATTCTCATCCTGCTCAGCTCTCCCACTTCCCAGCTGAAGATCTCAGGGTTGGTGTTTTTTTTTGGAAAGCCCATCTTTTTCCCCAGCTGGAGCTTGCATTTGTACAGAGCCTCACAAGACGTGGTTTAGACTGAGTTCCTTCTTTTTGTCTGCAGCTGAGATAAAGAATTAGTAGTTTAAAACAATAACTACATGTTCCACTATGATCAAGGAATTAGATAATCTGGCATGTTTGCTTAAGGGGTCTGTATCTTGGGGCTTTTATAGGGCAGTATTAAAGCCCTGAGCCTTCTTATTATGCCAATACCCAGAAGATTGCTTTAATGAGAAGTAAAGGGCCTTTTTCCAATTACAAGGGAATAACTGTATTAAGTTCCTGTGTTATGTCAACCTGCTTTGATTTGATTACTGTGAAAGAAATGGATTTATCTGTCAGTGTTACTTCATTAAGCCTTCTCATTGATGTTTTGCAGAGTAATATAGTGCAGTTTGCACATTTAAGGCTAAATACAAAGAAAATTGGTCGCAAGCTAAGACACGACCCCTGAAGATAAGGCACAAGAGCCAGTGCTTGTCGTTTCCTGAGCAGAGTCTAGAACTTGTTGGCAGGAGGACTGAAGCTTTGTGGGGGCTCACATTAAAGCCAAGGAAAGGGCAAGGAGTTTTCAGCCAAATTTGAGATGGCTGAAAATGTTGGGAGTCCAGGTAAAGCTCCCAGAATTACTCTGGGAGGTTAGACTCCTAACCTCACCCCGATCCAGTATGCTTGGGGGTGTAGAATGATATCCATGTACCTTTAATCCTGTCTTTCCCCCAGTGCACCCCAAAAAGCCCAGGAATGTCCTTCCCCCTCAGCAGGACTTTCCCTCCAGGGACTTGGTTTGGATGTTTGCAGAGATGAGGAAGACCCCAAGCCCCGATGTCTGTGTTGTTCCTGTGTTATTTAAGTGTCTGATAGTGCCCCCTGCTCACAGGCATGTTTGGCTGGAGGGAGAGGTGGGGATAACACAGCAAAGCCTACTGGAAAGGATGGTCAGTCCACACAAACATAACATTTAAACACATAAATGGTTCCTTTCAAGTCATTGGGACCATCCAACTCTTGGCCATGAAGCTGGTGTTTCCATGTGCTGCTGGGAATACTGAGCATCTCTGGGACCATGGTGTCCCTTCCCTGTTGCTGAAGAACCAGTTCTTTGAAGAACATGACTTGTGAGAAGGGTTAAGTGGTGTGGAAAGGGTGACAGAACACTCAGGGCTGAAGTTTGGTGGTGGGCTCAGCAAGTGAGTCCTCCCTGTGTCTGAGGCTGGTTTGGGGATATGTCCCCTCCCTCTGTGCTGTCCCTCTAGGCACTGAGCAAAAGAGAAACAGAGCACTGAAGTGTGTTACTGGAGGTGATGTGGTGCAGTGCCCCAGACCACGGCGCCTGCTCTCTTAAAACACAAACCCATAGGGTATAGCAGAGAGAGCTGGGAGCAGGCCAGGGCCAAAGGTTTGTCATCTGGGGGTGTGTTGGGTTTGTCACCAGGGCTGTCACCCCGTCCCCCAGGTGCTGGTCCCCAGGGCTGAGCTGTTCTCCTCACAGATGGATTTTGGAAGCTGTGCTTGTGGGTGGGACGATGCCCATCAAAGTCAATGGGATAATACCTGCTGATTTTTAGCAGGCAATGGATCAGGGCATGACAGAGTTAATTGCCTGTTACATAACACAAATGATTTTTAAAAATATGCCTAATTAACCTAATAGAATGGTTGATCTGATCTGTCAGGTAAATGATACACATTTTCTTTCTTTTTCTTGAGCTTAATTAAATATTTACCTAAGAGTGTCTTGTGCTATTAACACATTCATCTGTTATTGAGATAATAGTGATTGTAATTGGGGGAAAGTATTAAACTATACTGATGTGTAGGGGGTTTTGGGGGGGGGGTCTTTTATTTTTATTTAATCTTGAAAATCAAGCACCCATATACAACCAACCAAAGTTCCCCCCAGTTCTAGCAGTTGGTGGAAGGGGAGCAGCTCGTTTGCATGATCTCCAGCAGCACCCCCAGAAAGTTTTTCTAGCCAAATATGTATTCCTTTTTTTCCCCTGTTTGATTAAAGCTGCTGTTTGTGCTTGGCATGAAGCAAGCAGTGGTGTTAGTTCTTTAGGATGCTAGTGGATACACAGAAATGTTGGAAAACAGCACTGAAACATACATTAATATTGTTACAGATCCATGTCAATCACCTTTCCTGGTATTTAAGTAAAAAAAAGTAGTGGATTTAAGTGGTATGGTCCTGTCCATCAATGTACTAAAGGAGTGTTTAATGCTAAGCATGAGTGATCTCATTTACTTGAATTAACACTGTGCTTTGGGTGGAATTATTCACTGGTTTCTGTGAGGCAAGGTGCCTCTCTGTACTGGTGTTAGGGTTATCCAGTCAGTTCTTAGCTGAGGGGAAAGTCTCAGGAGACTCCCAACTCATTTTAGCACGGGTTTCGTGCTGGCAGTGGTTTTGCAAGCCTGTCCCAGTGCAGTTGAGGGCATTGCAGAGGATATTCTGCCTCCTGCCTCAGTGGTCCCCTCGGGAGTTGGGCTCCTGGACTTCTCCTGGGTGTCCGTGCGAGCTCTGAAGTACATGGCCAGCCTGGGTGTGCATGTTGCTGCATAGGGCATCAGAGAGGGACCAGCCTGTGTCTTTGCATGAAGTTACTGTGTGGATCTTTGGAAAAAAGGAATAAAGATAGTTGCATCAGAGAAGAAACAGTAGGAATTGTGATGAGCAAAACGTATCTAGTAGCTGATTTTTGCCAAGGAGACAGTAGTGCAGTGGTTTAGCTAGGCCCTTGTGTTGCAGCCTGGGTGGCTGCTGCCATGGCTGCCGGCCATGCAAGTCCCGGCGCCTTGGTGTGTCCCCTGAAGTGCAGCATTCGCCATGTCCTGACACACGGGCGATGGGATGCAGCATTCCCAGGGATACCCTCTCAAGCAGAGCGGGAACATAATCATGGAATCACAGAGTGGTCAGGGCTGGAAGGGACCTCAGAGATCATCAGGTTCCAGCCCTCCTGCCATAGGCAGGGACGCCCAAGCCACTCCAGGCCCCATCCGACCCGGCCCTGAACACCTCCAGGGAGGGGGCAGCCACCCCCTCTCTGGGCTCCCTGTTCCAGGGCCTCCCCACCCGCAAGAGTGAACAATTTCTTCCTAATATGCAATGTAAATGTCCCCCCTTGCCATTTAAACCCGTTCCCCCTCATGCCCTCACTCCAGTCCCTCCCCAGCTGCCTTGCAAGCGCCTTCAGGCGCTGGCTGGCCGCCTCACGGGAGGTCAGGGAGGTCAGAGCCGTGTCTAGGCCGAAAAGCCCAGCGCGCTCAGCCTGTCTCCATGGGAGAGGCGGGGATGAGGTTCACCTGGGCGCCCTGCTCCAGCCGAGCCAGGTGCAGGTTACAAAGAAAAGGGTTGAGCTCCCTGAGTCCCTCCTACCCCCAGCTGCACGGAATTACCAATCTAACGCGGGAGGAACACCCCCCACCCCCTGCTCAGCCTTAAAAAGGGGGTTCCTCCAGCTCTGAGTAGTTGTGCGAGTGCTCTCCTGGAGCAGGAGGCTGCTGGGGCGGCAGGAGGCTGCTGGGGCGGTGTGAGGTACAGTCACTCCGAACACACCTTGCTCTTCTGTCTGTGCTGTGTTTTGTTTGTGCTGTGTTTTGTTTGTGCTGTTTGGACGATGCCTGTGTTCTGTGCTGGGGCCTTGGCTGGCACTGTAGCTGCTCCAGAGCAGTCGCTCCTCGAAGTGCCGAGAAGCACGGAGCTGCTGGAGTGACCCCGATGCTCCAGCCTCAGGTTCCTGAGGGTCCAGCTCAGTGCTGCTCGGAATGTAAAGCAGTTAATTTAAGCACTGGGTCAGAAGCCACTGCCATTGCAGTACCCTGGGCCTCATTCTTAATTAAAGGCAACAGGAGATTAATTTGAAACATTAATTTAAAAGTGCCTATACAAAAGGAAAGAATTATTGCAATAAAGCCTAAAGAACTTTTTTATCCCCAGATGTAGAAGACAGAACTAGCTCAGGGTCCTGGGGGAATACAGGACATCCCAGTCCATCCAGGGTAAGTATATCTAATCTTTCTCCCCAAACCAGACTTCCTGCACATGTCAATGTACAATTTAAATAGGAGTTTTACACCTGATTGCATGGAAAAATGGGCATGCAAAGCTGGCTGTAGCCTCTCTTCTCTTCAAAACTGCTGGCTTTGCTGGGCTCTGCTCCTCTCTGT